>KZ538155.1:79765-113877 GCA_000934665.2 Catajapyx aquilonaris | reverse complement strand
AACGGCGTAAGTCCGAGGTCTGTACGACCTCGGGAAGTGGGAGATCTTTTCCATCCTATATCCTCCTCGGATTGGGGCTTTATATATATTAGATGCATTCTAACACTTTTCGGCACCAAAATGTCATTACTCGATAAATTATCGGGGGTTTAAAAGTCACTCGCAAATTGGCCGGAAACACGGGGGCGTGGCCTAAAAAGCGCATTCCCACTCCTGCCTAACCAAGGAGACAACAGTGACGTCAGCAGTTCGTTGCCTCGCGGCCGTTTGATTCGGATTATTTACTGGCGGTCCAGTTCGATTCGGATTTATACTTACGGTCGTTCGATTCCGTTGTTAGGCAACAAACAACCCGGGTGCATTCCTGCCTCTGCACCGATCTTTTAACAACAGTGACGTCAGAGGGCAATACGATACCATATAATTATTATGATATTAGATCGATCATAGCTCGAACACTAATAGCCTATATTTATTTCTTCAAGCATAAAACACCAAAATTTATTTTAAAATAATGACGATTTTTTCATGGGTTTGCAAAATGTAGGCTAGGACTCCATTTGGCCATTCAAATCATAATAATTGCATTCACTAGAAACTATAGACACCGATTCGAATGATACTGGTATTATTGGGATATGTGTCTCCTCCAGAAAACATTGTGACAGTTCCCTATGACACGGGCAGCTAGTGATGATAACACATTGAATTAATAAAAGCGTGAAAACTCAATTATTACAGTATACGGTAGTAAAGTTTGTTAATAAAAAAACAATGTTGGTGTAGGCCTATCGCCAGTTAGCAAGTGTCTGGCCGTATCGGATAACTGTAATTTCATTTCCCTTTTTTTTACGACAGTGACATCATATTCAGAAAAAATTGCAGGCGACTGTTGAAAAGTGGGTCACGAATGTCTTATTATGCAAATAATTTATGGAAAGAAAAGTACCGTACCATATAAACATAAAAATATCGAAATTAGAGCAAGCATTAAATTATTTTCTGAAATTTTGTACCTGCATCGGTTGCTATTAAATTAAATGTGAAATTTCCTCCAAGTGTGTGCTGCTTAGGAGTGTAACTATCTAGTTTGGGTTAATAGCAGTATGACTGTATGACTTTCAAGTGAAGCATCGGTGGTTCAGTGGTAGAATGCTCGCCTGCCACGCGGGCGACCCGGGTTCGATTCCCGGCCGATGCAACTGCTTTCTTTTTCTCTCTCTCTCTCCATCACGCTTTGTTTTGCCTCCATTGAAGCGTGGGATTTACAGTTTCACAGCCGATGTATTGTCTATGGTCTGAAGGGAATTATCTCACTATAATGTATTCGTTGCTATTTTTAAACAGCTCTTGAAGCTGTAGTAAATCTGAATTTATTATGAAAGCGGAAATATGCAAATTGGCCACTTTATGGGAATTACAGGCCATGGTATATGAATCATTGATAACCGTGTTGATGGAATTATGACTAATAAGTTTGAAAACCCATTGCACTTATTGTGGTGATACATGTTCCTCCGGGTGTGGATGTCGTCATTAACGTATGACTCGCGGTTGAGTCGAGCTGGCCCACACATTACTAATTGTCTACCCTACTCATTAGCCCACCCTCATTGTTCCGGCAGTAGTCAGTTGGGAAAGGTCCTAGCTGCTCTTTCGCTCTTCGTCCGGACAAACAGCTGGAATTTTCATCTAGTGCCAGACTCAAAGGTAAATAGCGACCACACTCTTATACTTTGGTTGAAAATAATTGCAGGAATACGCACGTTGATTTTTTTAGAGCGAGATTTTTGGGGGCCAGCGAATCACGGCGATTTCTTTCCTGTAATGAGTTTGGTATTTTCTATTCTAGGAGGGTTTCTCAGGGCAAGTTTACTGAAGTATGCACAAAATGTTGCAGCCTAATGTGCAAAAAAAAATATATATATATTAGTGAGTGGGTGGATAGGGGGGAGGGTATAGGCGAAATGACTTCTGACCGAAACCTGCTAATCCGGATGTTCCTGTGGGATCGAGTTTAAAATCAGGCTTGATCCGGATACAGTTTCCTTTCCGAGCACTACTGAGTCAGGCAGACGACCTCCAATTGTTCCAATTGAATTGTCAGTTCAGTTTTCATTTTTATTGTTAGTTATTTTGCAATGACTATATTCGAGGTTAACATATGAACTGCTATGTGAGATGTAAGTATGTCTCAAAAGGTTACACCGGCAAATCGATTTATCAATGTCATCAGGCACAGCTTTGCAAATTACCAACATTTTCCAGTGTATTTTATTTTTACAAATTTTTAAGAATTTCAGATCAAAGAGCCATGAAGCTGTACTGCATCATTTGCCGGAATGAGTTCTTGCCTTCATCCGAGATCATGTCAGCGGACTGCGGCCACATCTTCCACGACACATGCATCTATCGTTGGTTCAATGAGTGAGTAGCCCACCAGCATCATCACATCATGTTTGGTAATAATAACAATTGCACTGACTTACTTTGTCATGGTTGCTTTGAACAAGGTATGGTTCATCTGCTGGAACTGTGACCTGCCCAGTGTGCCGCTCCATGATCCTTCGGGAGTTCATGGTGACGATCATCCACATGGAAGGCACGCCACTGGAGGAGATGGAGGATGACCCATCCGTGCTGCGAGCAAGAATCGAGGACCTTCAGGAGGAGAGCACCACGATCTGCTTTGAACGGGACAGGCTGAAGTGGGCTCTGGTGCGGACTGAGAACCAAATGTCGAAGCTGGAGGAGGATCTCATGCAGCGAAACGCCACAATCTGGGCGCTAAAGGAGCAGATCATGGGCGGGAAGGTGAGGGAGATGGTCACCGAGGCATCCATGGAGCTCCAGAGGTGCACGGAGAGGCTGGAAGCCCTGAAGCAGCTTCTGGCTTCCCAAAAGCCGGTGCTGGACGGAAGTTTGGATGATCCGGAAGTGGATTCCAACTGGCATGTGTTCAATCGCAATCCAAACAGCCAAGAACGTCCTGAGGAGTTGGATGCTGTCGTTGATGCCACTAAAGCATCTGCAAGTCGGGCTCAAGATCTGCTCCATGAAGCGCTGAGTGTTGCTTCCATTCCACAGAAGAAAATGGGGTTCTTCTGTAAGCTGCTGGCCAAATTTGGCAAGAAGTGAGACTGACTTACAATGTGCTTCCAGGCATGCAGACGTTGCCTATAGAAGTGAAGTTCTTTTTTCAAGTTCCACATTTTTATTTCTGACTGACACCCAATTCAATGACACTCGTACAAATGGTTGACTCGGGATTTTTGCCGAGAAATCAAAGAACGTGGCATGTTACTTTCTTTGTTTTTAATTTTGTAGTGTGCACCACTATACTTTCTAGCTGTTTTTTCATCGTCATGATTTTGTATCAATTATCAAAATTTGGCACTTCTATAGAAAAACTTCTTATAGCCTATGCATTAATTTCACACTAGAGTTCTGTGCTCTCCCACATTTCAGGATGGTCTCTAATAATAGACTAATAATGGGTCATCATCGTTGAAAGTATTATTTTGTACATCTTACTGTGGAAAACTTAATCTCATGTAGGCTACGTAGCTATGCGGCTAAATCTCACAAAGAAAAGCTATAAATCATTTCAACAACCCCCTTCAGCCACTAATATCCCAATCATTTCATTCTAGGCTCCAGTCTGGTATAGCGGTATGCTATACCAGACTGGAGCCTAGAATGAAATGATTGGGATATTAGAAGCCTTTCCTACCAGTAATTAATTAAGCAAATAATTACACTAGGCATGTGTCTTAATAACCCCTTACAAGGCTGGAGTTAACAAGTGGTTCCAGAAGAGGTCACCTGTTATTCCGGGACCGTTGCCAATGTCGACAGTCGCTTAACGCTTTCCAGTGGTAAGAGAAAGATGCGGTTATATCCTACGGAGAAAGGCTCGTGTTCAAGTGTCCCTTCGGTAGCTCAGTTGGTAGAGCGGTGGACTGTAGTT
This sequence comes from Catajapyx aquilonaris, assembly GCA_000934665.2. NCBI lineage: Eukaryota > Metazoa > Arthropoda > Diplura > Dicellurata > Japygidae > Catajapyx > Catajapyx aquilonaris. Next base: position 109,907 of record KZ538155.1, on the reverse strand, counting down.
GGTTGGATAGCAGGCATCCATAGGTCACTGGTTCAAATCCGGTCCGAAGGACTTCCTTTTGTGAAACTTTTGGATTTCACGCAGGTGTATTCAAAAGTACACTCATTCAACTGAAATACTTTTGTAATACTTATTTACTGCGAAGATTCTGGTCCAACTGCTGAATTTGCGATTTATTAGCGGATTCATCTGCCAAGAAGATCTTCCTTCAAAGAGGCGCCGTGTGTGTTGCCGCCTATGTCTAGGGGCAGGCCAATGTTTCTGATCGCCTACTTCGTTGCAGGTTGGTTCCTCTGCATTTTTCACCCTTACATTTTATACCTATTTTGGGCCAAGGAATACGCCGCCTGCCGGTTGACCTCAGGGTGACCTACTACTAGTAAGGAACACCCTGTACACATGCACCTCAAATATGCGGGCCCATAACACCGTAGTATTTTTGTATTGGTGCAATATTTTGATGATCAGTATAATTATGTTGACCACATATGACAAGCTTACGAAATACTTTCATGCCACACCAACAAAATGCCAGAGTGCATAATTACTATACCGGTTTTAAAGCGGAAAGGTTGTAAACTAACAAGTAAGTCAGAACCCTTACCTGGAATGGTTCTCTGCAATAACCAGGTATGCATATGTGGCCTTACCTGGTTTACAGTCTTTTTCCTTTGAAACTCTGGAAAAAAGTCCCAAGTCCACATAGGCCTACCTGGTTATTGCAGAGAGCCCTTCAATATAATGTCCCGTCCCATTTTTTCAGATGCTTCAGATGCTTTGATTTCATACACGGGTTGGCCGGGCTATATCTGGCAGGTGAGATAATATTACAACGGATTTTAATATTAAGCCAGAGAGATTGGCACTTACGGATTATTACCAAGAAATGCAACTTCCCCTCACTAGTGTACAGTTACCTATATATAGCAAACCGCAATGTGCGTAGCCTACGCGGTTTGGAACAATAAAGGTCGACACGGGTCGATATTTTATTTTCAATGTCTCGATTGGAAGTTTCTCGCGCTAAAATTTGGAAAGTAAAAAAAACACACACACCTTGAAATATTATGCAGTTCATTTGCCGTTGAAGCATCACATGAACACTCACAAGTGCAGTGGTGACAGAAAGTCACACTCATGCTCGCATTGCGACAAATCCTTTTCCTACAGATCTAACTTGATCGTGCACGAGAAAAAACATACGGATTGCCAACACAGCAGCGTTCCAAACAAAGGGTTGCCAACACAGCAGCAACGTTCCAAACAAATGGTTGCCAACACAGCAGCAGTGTTCCAAACAAAGGGTTGCCAACACTGCGGCGTTCCAAACAAAGGGTTGCCAATACAGCAGCAGTGTTCCAAACAAAGGGTTGCCAACACAGCAGAAGTGTTCCAAACAAAGGGTTGCCAACACAGCAGCAGCGTTCCAAACAAAGGGTTGCCAACACATCAGCAGTGTTCCAAACAAAGGGTTGCCAACACCGCAGCGTTCCAAACAAATGGTTGCCAACACAGCAGCAACGTTCCAAACAAACCGTTGTCAACACATCAGTCTTCCAAACAAATGGTTGCCAACATAACAGCGTTCCAAACAAAGAGTTGCCAACAAAGCAGCGATGCTCCAAACAAAATGGTTGCTTATAGGCTATAAGTGAAAGAGATTGGGGGACTCCAGAAATTTCATTGAGCTCAACATAATTATATATGCATTAGTCGACGGGGCTAGCTCGAGACTAGACCAGTTTAGAGAGGGAACCAGCTATAGTGTCCTTGAGTAGAGGGTGGTGCAGCCAACTTCAGTAAACACAACAACAGAGGCAAAAAAGACAGTCACAAAGACGCCCATGTGAACCCAGATGGATTGTCAACGAGTTCAACTACTCTTGTGTGATTTCAGTCCGCTATTAGTAGAGGAAAGTCGTCAAATGCGGACCCGTTGCTTAATGAGCACCTCTGGCTTATTTTGTCAACTAGGTGATGCAGACTAAAAGTGAGACCGCCAAAAAGTTAACAAAGACAGTGTGAAGTAGTGGAATCACAATCACGTAGTTAGCATTGTTCAGTAATGAGTGATGGGTTGATTTCTATTTTAGCGATTTGTGAAATTGTTGCAGCCTGTCTTCTCTTTGGGCACAGCTTGACTTTTGGCATTGGCAAGAGTGGGTTTCTCACCACTGACTACTAGAAATAGAGTAGAAGCAACAGTCTGTAGACCATACTGCATTATTGGTTCTAGCCTCTTCAGTGCACCTTAATGGTTTTATGCAACAAAACACAAAATTCTGTGGAGATGTACACTTGTTTATTGTAACAATACAATTGTGGGATCGGATGTAAAATTCAAAGTCTTAACTTTTTTTAACGTACCTGGTCCTCCTTCTTATTATAACTTTTTTTCCTTTATTTTATCTTTATATTTTTTCATAATGAGTCCTCAACCGCTCCTGGAAAGCAGCTCCATTTAACACTCTCATAGAGAATTGGGAATAAAAACCGCTTTTACAGAGAGCTTCTCAACATGGGGAGAAAAAAACTTGCTTGATTACAACTAGAAAAATCACAGGAGAAAAGGAAAAAACGAATCAACTCGTGTATCTACATTGTTTTTAAAGTCAACATTCATAGTTTGTTGTGTAGCATCTTATGGGAGGTGGGCTGTGGTCATGTGTGTGGTGTCGTGTGTAATGTGTGTATGTTGGGGAGGGGGAGGGATGGGGAGGTGTCTTTTATACTTATTCACATACAGAGTGACATGCGGAATTTTTAATAAACATAATCGTATTATAAAAAAGATGCGCTAAGGTTTGAAACTGTGATTGCGTCAGCACAGTCTCTAGTGGGGGAGATAATATAGAGAGAGCGGAAAAGAAAAGCACCACACTATCATTGTCCCCTGTCTTTTTTTTCCCCCTCCCACTGGCTCTACGAACTATGCGATATGTTGCTCACACTAGTAGTAGTAATCTATTGGACAAGAGACTTTTGTGTATGTGTGAGTTAATTGTGTGTGTATGTGAGTCTCCACCCCCATAACACTTAAAAGTCTCAACAATGGTCAAAGTGGGGGTGGGGGGTGGGGGGCAGGGGGCTGTGAGGGTTCAAAAAATTGTCAACAACAAAGCAATGGTCCCCATGCAAAAAACCTTGGCCCAACATCACCTCGACTTCCTGAGTTTTAAAATGGTCTGTTAAAATTCCCCACTTGCACCTGTGGCCACTTGTTTTGATTTGTCGTGTCCTGCAGAAGCATGCTGGAGGAGGTCGAAACGAAACCAAAGTAGAGCTGCTCTTGTTACGAGGAAAGAATGGTGAGGGAGACAGTTCCATGTGCGTTTTTGAGCAGGTCCACGGCCTGGTGGTGGGTGAGTCCCTCCAGAAGCACCCCGTCCACCGCCAGGATCTGGTCCCCCCGCTTGAGGGTCCCTTCCTGGGCAGCCGCCCCCTTCTCGAACACTGTCTTCACGTAGATTGGGAGGTCCCCATGCGGACTGGCGTGCCCACCCACTATGCTGAAGCCCAGGCCTTCAGACCCTCGCTCCAGATGTATGGACACACTCCCTTGATGCTGCTGGACGCCATTGCCGGATGACGTGCGGCTCTTCAGGGTGATGGCCACGTCACTGTCAGAGGCTGGGGGAGTCTCTGGGGACTTCCAGCTGCAGGAGGTGACAACGTGATTATTAGCTACATTTAACGTGTCTGTTGCACGCAATATAAAGTTCATTATCTCTAATGGAATACGTGTCATTTCGCTGCACCGTATTTTGCCATGAAGCATTTTCGCATTTTCATTACCAAAGTTTTGTGATGTGTTAGTAGATTAGCTATGATGCCATGTTTTTACTTCCTATCATTTTGCTGCCTGCTATATTTTGATGCTAATTTCCCAGGAGGGGTAGCTGTTCAAACAATGACTAGTGTGCAGCTAAAATCGAAACCATTTAACAAATAATTAGTACTTCACTTTTATGTGATTAACTACAGTACATTCTCTCGTTAGCATTCATTGGCATCTATGGCGATACATGCAATAATTAATACCGACAAAAAATTGCCAATAATTATTTTTCACTCGCACTCATAGGCTGAATCTATGATTACAGATTGGGTAATAAAACCGTGCATCCAATTTAAGTTGACATGATCGTAATGAGTGACATTAATAAACTCAGCAACATGCTCAAAATAAAAATTAATATAAAAAAGTAACTTACAAAAAAATAAATGCCAAGACTATAAAAAAGCTTGCTAAAATTGCACAACACTCGATATTAAATTGTTTTTCTTGCTTCAGATTCCAAGCTCACAAGAGATTTATACTTACTGCTTTATTTATGCCTCCTGCAGCACAAGGGAATTCAAGAGACATGTATAATTACAGCAAATCTGCACCTCAGGATTATAAATTTAATAATTTTGAGAAAGTAAAGGATCATCGTACTCGTCGGTGGCATCGCTGGGTTTAGGGCTTGATCCTCCAGAGCTGTGCCTTGAGCTGGCTTTGAGCCTGCCGATCTTCATGACAAGCTTCCCCATGGATGTCTTAAGCACCCCAGCCGCTTCCTCCTGAGCCGCATTCTTCAGGTCATATCCATTCACCGAGAGGATCTGGTCGCCCTTCATGAGCCGTCCGTCTGCTTCTGCTACTCCACTCTTCACCTAAGGTTTTACAGAGGAAGACATTCACATTACAATTATTTATGTTTAGATTACCAGAACACTGTACAGCAGGCGACCAACGTACCACATCAGAAATGAAGACTCCGTGTCCATTCTTCCTGCCTATGATGCTCAGGCCAAGCCCTTTTCCAGGCTTCTTCTGCAGCTCTACGTCGAGGATGTCATAAATGTCCTCTTCCCTCATAGATCCTTCATCCCTGTAGACCACCATCCTGACCTTGGCAGGAGTCTGCCTGAGAGCGGTGAGAGCTCTGCTGTGCGTCACGCTGCGGAAGTCCTCACTGTTCACCTCCAGGATTTGGTCTCCAGGACGCAACCGGCCGTCTTTGGCCGCTGCTCCGTCTGGGTACACCTCGTGGATTATTATGGCACCCTGCGTGGGAGAAAGCGAAATATTAAGCCCAAAAATACACTTTCTTCCAACAAAAGGCTTTCCTAGATCCAAAGCACCTGTTTACAACGATGGCATGCAACCCAGCATTTAATTAATACTGCTGAGAGCTACTTTGAACAACTTTGAGCATGAGGAATTTTATTGCTGTACTGCCACATGCACAGTTTCTCACAAAGTGATCCGCCTCCTGCAGGGCCTGACGTACATAATTTACGGCCAGCAGCCTCGAACTAGGTGGGGCCCTGATAAACTTCCTCCCTGAGTTCTATCCACTTTTTCGACCAAAACCCAAACGCAGCTATAGCATGGGACGTGCAGCGGCGGAGCAGGAAGTGGGCTTTTTAAAGTGGAAGTTTGCTCAAGTACAGTACTCTGTATGTAATCATCCTTTGAAGTGTAACACTCTATATTGATTATTTAAGAGCAGACGCAACAATAATTTTTTTCCTCAACAAAACTTTCATGCTCTTTCTCTACAATAAATTCAGAGGAAATAAATTGTTGCAGATGTGCTATTAAAATGGAAAATTATCACAATACGTAACTTAAGTTGGGAAACCAGGAAAAGGAGAAGATTAGGAAAGATCCCAACCGCATAAGGAAAAGTGTGTACCTGTCACACTATGTTGCACCTTAATATGATTTCTCTTGCATGAACTTATTTAGCGAAGAATTAATTTCTTGACTCTTACCAGAAGAGTGTCTGATCCTCCAACAATGCTGAGTCCGAGACCCATCTTGTCCTTGTTGATCTCAATGGTGGTCTCCTTCCCCGGTCGTACTGGGCAGGAGAGCGGATCATGGGGTTCTTCGGTGCCACCAGCACCAGATTTGGGTTTGAGAGCCACGGATGGTTTGGTGGAGTTTGCAGAAGAGGGTGTTGGGGTGCGTGGGGTGCAAGGGGAGGATGGGGACACACGGGGAGATGTGGGTTGGGGTAGAAGCATTGCGTTTGGGGAAGGGAGCGACGGTGCGGGTTGTGGGGATGTCGAGGTTTTCATGGGCGACGAGGGTTTAGAGGACGGGAGGAGCGGTTTCGGGAGAAGTTCTGAAACACAAGTTGGTCGCAAGGTGTCAAGTCATACCAAAGGAGTTGAATTCACGGAAATGAGTAAGGTAGCAGACCTGAAACTCAACTTAGCCTCTTCACGACTTTATGAGGTAGAGGCTAATTTGAGCTCCGGATCTAGTCCAACTGGCCTTACTTTTACACTCATTTCCTCCCTGGGCTATAAACTATAGGACAATATTCCGGGGGTATAGGGACGCAAGCTCTAGCTATCTCACAACATGGCCGGGCATATCGTGCACAAACCCCCAGTCAGATAATTTGACTGTTCAGCAGCACAGTCTCGAGCCTAAGCCAATAAACCACAGCTTGAGCAACTTGTGTAATGAGAGTTGCTATGTTGTTAGCATTGTCGAGCTTTCAAAAGCGGGCAAGGTCTATGCAGAGTTTCAGCTCTCTATCAAACTGGCTCAGGACAAACACTAGAGAAGCAATCGCGACAACTCTTAGGCTCCGGTCCAATCAACAAAATTTTTCCCCAAACTTGAGACATTTTTTTTTTTTTCGGGCAGCGGATGCACACGACGTATACGTACAGACGCACACAATTGTTACACACGTGGATACTCACATTAAGAGCATGCACAAGGGGGGAATCCATTGGAATCACAAAGCATCCAGGCACGAAGTGGGGGGAGACAAAAAAAGAAGCAGAGGGGATTCCATTAGCCAAAGAGAATCAGGTGAAGATGTCAAGCCAAAAGAGAGATTCTCACACGGGACATTTGCTCTTCCAATTATTTTTGAGCACGTTTTTTTTTTGGCCCCCTATGCATGAAATAGCACCCAAATTCATTCAAAAATATTGCTATAAACAACAAAACTGCACTATACAAAAAATATGACTATTATGACACTAATAAGATTCAGTATATCGCTCAAATCGACTGAAAAAAAATGAGTGAAAATATTGTTAATAATTGGGTGCAATTTCAATAGTAGAACCACTCAAAAAATAATAATTGAGAGAGTTTTAAAAATGCATGTGAAAGGCTTATGTTTCCAGAGCAAATAATGGGAAAGTATACAAGTCCATAATAAGGGGGGAAGTGTCTCATTGTTATGTGCAAGAGCAACAACATACTTTTTTTTCCCCTCCATTTGTTGCTGATTTTTTTGCCATTCAAAAGAGTCAAAAGTGGACGTTGACAGTGCGTCTCACTTTTCTCCAACAACAAAACTCAAGTGCCGTATATGAATATATATAGAAACAGAAACGAAGCCAGAACAACATGCTATACATTTCCGTAGACAAGTAAAAACGTTCACGGCAGTTGTCACTTTGAAAAAAGGTATACGTACGACCTCAAAAAAAGCGGAAAGATCGAGTTCATGCATGCTGCTTGCATATTGATCATTAAATCAGTTTGACAAACTTTTATGTTTTAAAGTAGCACGCATGCCAAGTTTCGTATTTTAAAATAAATCCGGGCTGGAAATCTGATCACGGTTATAAACAGTGATGGAAAATGCGCTACAATGTTTTTTTTTTTTAATTAAAAATTTTTTTGATATTTTTTTCGGGGTGGTTTTGCCCAAAAGTGGCCATAACTCACTTGGCTTATCCGCTCCCCGCTTGGTATCCGTGTTTCCCGACGTTTTTCCGTCACTCAAGTCTTCCTTACTCACTTTTGCTGGGTTACAAACAACTACCGTCACTAGTCCTTCAGTTTTCTTTAAGATTGCTGCAGCCTGTGAGTGATAAAAGCACAAGAGTGTGGTGGAAGTCACAATGCAAAAAAAAAGAAGGTGCTCTCGAAAAAAATATAAAAAAAACTTAACCGGTTGAAAACCCTTACCTTTTCATAGTCAGCTCCAACCAGATCGTCCTTATTCACAGCCAGGATCATATCTCCCACAGACAAACCAGCCTGAGGAAGAAGAAAATTGGGAGCGGAAATTAGCCAACAAGCTTCCTCAACAGGATCTAGCCTCTATGTTTTTTTTTTGCATAGATGAAGCCGCCGCATTTTGAGCAGACTTCATGCATGCAATAAGTGTTTCTTCTAAAAAAATTTTAAAAAAAACCGCAGGGTGACAGGTGCCCTTACCTCTGATGCAAGGCTCGTTTCCTGGATGTCTGAGATGAAGATTCCCTGACCCAGCTCTGCATGCTTACCCTCAATGATCATGATACCCAATCCCTGGTTCCCCTGAGGCGGAAACACACAAAAGGAAAAAAAAGACAGTTGAGTTACTCTCACACTTTCAGTTTCCGTCAACTGCCCGCATACACAGCTGCACCATCGACTATACGTGGCACTTGGGGGGGTGGGATCGAAATATTCCGGATTAATATAATCCCAAAAAATATTACTGCCATATGCCAGGGTAAATTGCAGCATAGCAATAATATATACTGTAGTTAATCGGGAACAACTATGCAGCAATTATCCGATTATTCATTGTTACCGGCCCGCATAACCGAGCAATAAACAAGCATTTTACTGCCCTAGAAAACATATCATTGTACTGCATTATGTGGACGAGGAAATGCCAAGAGAGCTGAAGGCCGTCCAGATATGGCTTTAGGCAATTATTTGCACTGTTAGTCACTGCATGCCGTACAAAACTATTAGCTTTTTATATAAAAAAACAACATATTACTTAATTTCAGTACTCTGTCCATCATGTGGCCATACAAATATCGGCCACCTGCTAACACATATATGTCAAGGTGAGTCCATAGCAACTATATACGTAATGGTTATCCGAAATGTCCTGAGTTGTTGGACAGAATTTTTCATCGAGACGGACAGAAAATCAGGCGTTTCGAACCCCCCAAGGGCCACATGTCAACCAAGGTTTCCGCGAGTCCCAGGTCGTATAAAAAAGTTGGGCCGGGGACATGAAATACACACGACTCGACTTGTCACACGAGTTACCAGGAAATGACATATCTTGCTTCCTCCGGGCGTTGCGGCTGTTTCGCACTTGAGGAGTTGAGAGAAGTGACAAAAGTGAAAACACACACACAAGAGTGAAGTGAGTGCACAAAATGGGGGTGACAGGCAGCCAAAATAGAAGTGTTGGGCAGTGACCTTATATAGAATTATGTACAGTAAGAAAAAAAAATAATTTAAAAGCTGGTGAGGTGTGACACCTACCTTGTTAATGCTGACGACTTGTAGTCCTTTGTATTTAGCATACTTATCCTCGGGTGCCTGCAAAAACGGAGAGCCACAGAATGAGGAGGGAGGGCCAGAAGGACCCATAATAAAGTTGTAAAAAAAAAAAAAAGACAGATCACGAGACGAGATCATTCCAAAAACGGTTTTGTTTGTTTCTTAAAAGATGTGAACGCACCTTCCCTTTGATACAGTGTAGGATGGAAAAGTGACACCGTTTTGACCTCCGTTTGAACAAGACCCGAATCCAGTTGGGCCTGGGCATCATTTCGGTTCTAGAACCACCCGAAGCGACGTTCCCGAGACGACTTGAGCAACTTCACTAGCCATATCTTCACTGCCCTATCAGCACCTCTCTCTCCCCGAGGCTATGAAGCGCCGCCTACTTCCCTGATACCGCATTTTTCGCAGTAACTATTTACCGGACAGGCAACGCCGCATATATGCAACTTATCTCCACCGATTATTCAGAATCATGGGCTGGATACATCGAGTAGAACCGAGCAAAATATTTCACAAAATATTTGCTAATCTAAGCCAAATGGGGCATTTTTTCTGCGCGAATCCTGCCATGCATCTCTCCTAGAACTTTACATTTTCTCCCACAAAACTTGGGGAGAATGATGTGCAATGAAAACCGTACAGGGAAGTACGGCAGCACCTGTTGTGCTGCACCAATCCAGCCTCATCAGACAACAAATAAATGCCTGACAGGCACACACGTGCATACAGTACTATTTGGCCAACATTTTCCAACTGCCGATTCCTCACGTGTGTTATATAGGGTACGCCATCTGGCATCAGACAGGTTCAAGGTTTCTCTCGGTAAGTGGCTTAGTACTCGAAATATATGTTACATTTTTTTTTACAATAGGCGACCTGCAAATTACATTATGGCTCTTGATTACTTCGCAATCGATCCTTACACCAGAAAGAAGGTCATGTTCGTGTTATTTTGCAAAAAAAAAAAAAAATGCCTGCTAATGCGACTACTTTTCGATGGAATTATAGCCATAAATAACAGCCAGCCAGCAGGATACACCTGTGCTGTAGAGTAAAATATTACATGGCGATAGAGAGCGAGAGAATATATTACATGATTAATGAGGTCTGGTATTAGATTGCCAATATTCTCAAGGCGAACTTTGGCAGAAAACGCAGGGGGCTTTTAGTCGCAGGGGCTTTTGAATCAGGGGGAAGGCCTCATCCTTTAGCTGTTGGAATTGACAGTCAGGTCTCATTGATCCAGTCTATCGCAAAGGCTCGTCTTCACCTGCCTCGGGGCCTATATGGCGATAGCGACGACGAGCATTCCCCATTTCGCCAGTTAGAAATTGAAATGGATTTGATATAGTCATCATATTCAGGGCAAACGACACGGTGAGAATGGATGCAGAAGGGGGGGAAAAATATTCACATTATGCCAATATTGAGATGATTCCTTGCTGTGGGGACTGACACACTTTCCTGGAGCGTCCGTATAACATTATCCGGTCTGCCAGATTACCTTCTGCAATGAGCAGTAGGAGTTGGAAGCCATTAGTCTTCCAACAGGCTTGAAATTTTCATTGTGCGAATCCCTCCGGTTTCTGCTCCATTTCTATGGCCTTCCGCGGGAAAAGGATTTTCTATTCGGACAGCTTTTGGCTCAGAGAACCGCATCATCTCCTTATCCCTTTCCAGAAAAGAGGGGGGACCTACAGGGAATCGGACCCAAGCAATTTTCCATTCTTTGGGGCTTCATGTATGTAAGGGTGACCCCCTTCTTCTGCTCCTCTTTTTTTTCCGGGGGCTATTCCGGGGCAAAAGGATGAGAAAATGTAGCAGGGCAAAGTGGGCATGAATAATATACGGTGGGGGAGGTTGGGGGTAAACGGAAAAGAACGGTCCGGAACCACGGTACATTTGCGCCCCCGTATTATTTTCAGCCCTCCGGAGAGTTGGCCTGGAATGGCAATCGCCTTCAAACGCAGGGGGGGGGGGGTCCTATTGTTGTTTCCTTCCCTTCCCCTTTAGCCCCCCTGTTGGTTAGTAGTTGCTGCAGAAGCAAGACTGTGAGGTGCCGGAAAAAATAGTGAAATTGCGTCGTGAAAGAGTAGTGGATGTGCGACATTCTGGCCGTGCGAAGCTATAAAAACGGCATGACCTGGATGTCAAACAATGTCAACTCCCGGACTTACCTCATCGCCCAATGTCACCGGGAAGTGAAGAATGGGTTTCACTGCCAGTTCATCTACTCCATCCTGCCGTCTGAAATAATAAAGGAGAAAACGTATAGTGGATTAGGTAGAAAATGGCGGTTCTATCGGAGAGCCCCTAGCGGTGGCGTGGGTCGACTATATACGTGGACGACCTGCACCGAATGACCCCGAAGCGCCCATTAATAGTCCACGTGAGGGCAATGACAGCAGAGCGAAATTGGATTGAGACGAACTAATGTGATTTGTGGAGAAAAGAGACCTGCGCTTGTCGAATAATCCGTGTCCTTTCCCTCGCCCGACGCAAAGACCTAGAGTCTCACACGAAAAAATGCGACAAAAAGGTACGACGGCACTTTCAGCTCCAATTATATCCCAGCTCGTACTCCTCCCCCAGTCCCAAAACGCGAGTGCAAAATGCAATTATTCCGCTTGGTAATTTGCTGCGATAATATTCATTGGACGAGACTACAAAAGACGTGAGCCGGAAAAACATGGGGGGAACAGAAAACTGCAATGAGGTAAGGCGCCAATTTGCTGGAATTAATTACGGGAAGCCACTCTCCTGACCATCGCTGAAAACAAGCCGAACATACCAGTTCGGATGGAATATGCGCTTTTTGTAATAAACAAGCGCGGCGGGTGGCTGACCCTAAAGTTTTTGCTACAAAAAAAAAGTTCGCCATTTTTTTTCCATGTGTATACCAAAATCCCAAACTCATGTATACAACCAATTTTTGTCACCTGCAAACAACCCAAAAATGTGCGGGGGCCCCACCCCCCGAGCACAGTGGAATTCGGGGAATTGTATTACCACTTGAGGTCGGCTTGGTGGAGAATTTGCGTAATAGAGCGGAGCTTGAGGCGGAAAATCGAATCCTAGTCCTCTCGCTCCTATATACTCTAAGCCAGATGCGTTTTCTGAATGCCGCCATCGCACTAAGCCACATCCAGGAATTCGTGTTTTCCCCCCCTTGCAATATTCAGGTACGACATTAAGTTGAGTAGGCACAAACTCTCACAAGGGCTTGCCAAATTAATTAACCCCTTCACGAGAAATGCAGTTAGGTCAGTTGTGGCGAGATAAAACGCGTCCCTGATGCCGTCACAGGGAATACACACAGCAAAGAACACTATGAAAAGCGGTGCTCTGAATACACCAACGCATATGGTTTTAGAATAATTAAGCACAAATTACTAGGCAGCCGATAGTCGACACCAATAATTAATATCGCAGTGCGTTGGAAAAGCGATCATAATTCCGTTTGCGAAAAAAAATTGGGAAGTCATTTAACCGACCATTTCGCAACACAGTAGTTGTGCACTTTGCATTATTCCAGCACTACTCCACACACACAAAAAACTATCTATTTCTCCTGAAAACACCGGGAGGGCGTGATGTGCTAGTGCCATACTTCACCAGAAGCATAAAAAGAGGAGGGAAGATCGATGTTAACCGAGTGCACAAATATTAGCCCAGCATCAAAACCAACACAGACGGTGGCCCCAAAATAGTCGTCCATGCCTTTTACATATGCTGATTTGGCTCTGGATGGCAGCTTATCAGGATCCACAATTCCATCAAACCCTGCAATGGGCCCATTTGTAAGCTAATTCTCCTCCGGACTCCCCTGTGTGTCCGGGGTACCACCACCAACATCAAAAGGCCTCCTCCCCATCACCCACCCTCCCCAATCTGCCACTTCTCTGGATAACTTTACGAGTACATAAACATGATATGGTAATGGGGGGGCAGGCTGGGGCAACAGGAGAACTACATTAGTTTCAGAGTCAACATGGGAGGCACCAAAAAAGCACCGATTCGGTCATATTGGGAGACTCGAGCAGCTAAGGCACCAGACAATACTGAAAATGTCAAAGGTTCACCTTTAGAAATCCTTCAGTATTTTCCAGCAGTACCTCAGAAGCGAGGCTCAATTAGAGCCGTTATCTGCCTACCAGATTTTTCTCTCTTTGCCTTTTACGAACTGCGCCGCAGAGATAAGCAGGACTGCATATATAGGAAAAGATCAAAAAGAAGTAAATCTGTTTCCATGCGACGCTGAATTACTTCCCGGAATCGTTCCGCCAAATTGAGAAAATATTTGCCAATCGAATGAAATGGAGGGTAAGAAATTCTTGTTTTCCAGCAGCTGACCCCGAAGAAACTCGTTCACACCTGATCGATAGAGTTTGTATCTGATCTTGATGTATAGGAAGATGGCAGTACGGAGGGAGGGGGAGGGGGTGGGAGTTTTGAAACAGCCCCGGAGGAATGAATGCAATTCAAGAAAATTATTCCTCATCCGGGCGAGAAAATCGATCAAGGGTCCACCGGAACGCCAGGGGGAGAAGAGGAAAAGTAGAAAACTAGACAACCTCCTGCATAATTCAACAAAATTCCGGTGCATATTCATCCCAGCAACCCTGCATTTCTTTAGGTACGCGGTCCCCCGAAATTCGATATACAAGGAGACGAGAAAATCCCCACGAGTATTACCGGTAATTACATTAAATACCTTTTTTAAATCCTAAGGCTTTTTGAGGAAAGTTCCTGAGGAGCCAAAAGCCTCAAACTTTGTCCCACTCATGTTCCAAAATGGATCCCAAGAGCCGTCCACTTTCATCTGCCTCTTACCCCAGTGTTTACCTACGACCTTTGATATGCGAACCTACAAGTAGAAAAAAAGAGTGTCCGATCCGGGGAAAGGCACACAGAAAACAAAAATCATGAGGGCGACTATAATAGACGGATGTGATGTGAGGTTCTGGCCACAATGCGTTGAGACTTTGAAACCAAGTTTGTTATGTGGGCAGCAGGCGGGGCTAAGTATCGTCAAGCGTCGTGGTGAAGGCAGTAAAGCAATTCTAGGCACACAATTTCGAGGCTCGTTACAACCCAAGATGGCACCCACTCCTGCTGTATATAGGTTGGAACCAACTCTTCAAAGGAAATCACGGAATTTGGGGAGTTTCCATTAGGCTTGTGTCGCGGTAGGCCAATCGTTGTTTGCGCAACTGTTCGCCGCCATTTTTGATCCGCTCTGGTTCACCGCCGTATCCGGCTGATCCGACCGTCGAAATATGTTTTTCGATGCCACACGACAACCGAAACTCTGTGGCATTACAGTGTCCAACTGCACAGCGTTGGACTAGCCGTTATAACGATTCTTCCTGGCAGCTTCAAGCTCTGCGGTTTCACTAGTGTAATACATAATAAATGACTTGGCCTGAGGCGCCAATTGGCGGAAAAGCTGTCAGGTTGGGCGGGGGGATGAGCTCTGTCGTGTGTGACGCTGGCTCCTTAGTCTCGCGGGATTAACACGTCGGCGTCCTTCATTCAATCAACTCCGGACTACCAATCAATATCCGGGAATGAGCAGGAAGGCGGGGTATATGGTTAGGCACTTGTCACATTTTTGCTTCCTTCACTTCTGGTTGCTATAACCGACAAGCTTGTGGCAATTCAGAGGTAGACCTCGTCCCCCAACTCGATTAGCCAAGAAATTTCATTACCCTCCCGAGAGCGGGGAGGGCAAATGATGAACATTTTGGGGGCGCATTTTTCAGCGGTGTAATCAGCGGTGAAAATTTCTCCCTCGCCAATGAGAATAAAAAAAAAGTGTAGAAGGATGGCCAACAATTTGGTGAGTGCGGGGATGGGTTTCGAATTACGAGGTTATCCCCGCAGAATAATTGTCGTGAAGCCTGGCTTAACCGGGTTTACAGAGCCCAACACCGCGTTGGATATGAAACACCAGAGACTTTTGATATGCGAGAGCAGTCATTAACCCACAATCATTACGGAATGCGTCAACATGCCACACACAAAAAAAACGCGCAAAAATTTCGCATAAAGCCACGCTTGTAATTACTTTAGACTAGTTAAGCGTGACCTTAATGTCATCAGAAATACTCTAACAATGCTGATGGTATCCTGAAGTTAAATTTCCGTACAACCCTGATGCAGAGGACGAACTTTTAGAGCAATCGATAGTATCTGCCTTTTTGCGAGAGAGAACCGCTGCTGAAGGCTCTTTTTTTCCCTCCCCCCAACCTTCCCTTTTGGCAGCTCATCTTCATTAGAGCCTGATGCAAGTGGATATGTAAGCATGTTGGCTCCATTTGGCCCAAAATTATCATCGGCCGGGTGGCATTACAAAGACCGGGGGAAAGGGGTGGAATTTACACAGCCATCGGGGAGCCATCTTCAATATTAAGTTGCATGTGCTTCAGGACTCGAGGGAGCCATCAGGAAAAATAATGGAAGCTCCGTCGTAACGGAGGAGTCTCACAACACAAAACCCTGTCTGCCATCGTATCTATACGCACGATGCGAAACTAAACAGGCTAATTTTTATGCCTTTAACAACAACATTAAAAAGGCCCGCCATCTTGGACTGGGCGAAATCAAGGATACACCACACAAGAGCCTGCAGATATTAACTTTCGCAGAAAAGAATGGAGGCATAATTGGGCCTGAGGACGAAGAATGCGAAAACCTATTTCCTCCCGTTGTGCTTGGAGATGAAAAAAATATGAGGCACCGAAATGAAGTTTCCTTTATGTAGGAAAACGGGGTCGCAGCGTGGCAAAAACCTTACACGTTTATACATATATATTTTTTCCGTCTCTCTCTACTACCTTTCTGCAGGTAATAAAACATGGGCTCATTAGCATGTAACAGGACCACCACAAGTTCTAACACTTGGTGTACCACGGAGTCACGTATGGGGCTGAACGATAAGCCGCCGCAACTGAAGCGTTGCGGGAGGCACAGGGGGTTTCTAAATGACGTGATTTCATTTGAGTTGTGTTGCTAAATGTGTGATTTTTTGTTTTGTTTTTCCAGCATTAAAATTCTGAATATTAACATCAAACGTAGGCGCCAATTAAACATGCGTAAACGCTCATTAAATATATACACAAATCCGCTCTAAATGCTCCAAAAATACAGTGCGGCATGTATAACCTATATGTGAACTGCAGGAAAGGTTTCCTCCAGCAATGAGTTCCAGCAAATTTACCCCGCATAACATTTTAAACTATATACGAATAATCGCAAGCTTGTGTCGCAAAACGTGCATAAATAAAGCGACGGCAGTGCAAAATTGGGCCAGAACCGACAAAAAAAAATCTGCACGGCAAAACCTGCTGCACTTCACTTACAACTGCTTACTTATTGATGCGAAATCGATGGATGGATCGCGTGTCATCCCGCCGAGTCCAATGCATATTTGGTCAATTCCTATTTAATGACAAGTTGGCTGCCATTTTTCTTCCCCCAAGAGAATTCAGACTGCGGCTTTATCGTTTCAACCCCGAAATGTCTGCCTTTTTTTTTTTCCTGCGTGAGGCCAGATTCATGGTAGCTCTGAACTGCCCAGGATAAACTATTATGACCGGACGAACGACATTTGGTGGTCAAAACCCGTGCTTTGGCCAATACTGTTCAGTAAATAATTTTTGAGTGATTTTCAATTTCCGCAATTGAAATATTCTACCTACTCGGAGTAAATTTTTTTTCGCGATTCCAATCATTTCCTATTGCAAAAATAAGCCAAATATTAGTATAGCTCCGCAGAACAAATCCTAAGGCAATGAAAATGATGTGAGTGCAGCATTTTTTTTTCTTCAAAATCCCATCAGTACTGTACTGCACACTCGTTATAAGTTTCTCAACATTTAGTGGAAAATGAAGCCTTAACAATGCCTATTACAGTATGTGAAGAAATGAATGTTAATCTCAAATTTATCATACACCTTTGAACTTACAGTTAGTTCCTTCTTATACTGAAACTAGCAGAAAAATTACCTGAAGAAAATTACTGAGCCAGTTTAAATACAAATCGCATCAAAAGCATGCACTACTGCAGGTGGAGAAATAGTGAAATAGTGAAACATTACTTTGAAATTTTTCACTTTCACACTTTCATAATTGAAAAATTTCAATTTTAAAATTCAAACTGTCCGCCAATTTGAATATCCGCAAAATAGCTTCAAATTTCTGTAACTGCCCATTAGAAATAGAAATTTATATTATCAGAAATAATAAGCATAAAAGTGACCACAATTTTTTGTTGTTGTTGTAAATCTGGCATTTCTGACCACAGAAATTTAACCTCCAAACATTTTTGAAACCCACAATTTCAGAAAAGTGACACCTATTGAGACACATTCGCATCCACCTCTAAAAAGAAGTCATATTTCACCCCCATTAGAACCCTGCAGAACCAACCTGTCCCTTGAGTCGACTGGACCATAAACCAAGACACCTGTCCGAGCCTGGCGCCCAGATCACACTGCAGGAGAAGAGACAAAACTCCCCCCCTCCCAGAGAACCACCAACGGAATGGGTGGAAAAGGGGGGGGGGCGAGATGCGTGTTCGCCAGTCAATACGTAGCCTACAAACACGCCTACTACTCCTGGCTACCACCTTCCTCTTCAGCTACATAGATGGGAGCACTTCCAGCCCGCCAGGTGACTCCACCTTATATTACATGTCGTCCAATCGTGACCCTACACGCGTCCTGTTCTAATCGGACAGGGGCTTCCGGGATGTGTGTCCGATTGGTGCAATTATGACATAACCAACTTTTTAATACTCACCGCAGAAGGACGATCTTGAAGATGGGACCAGGGAGGCCTTTGATGATGGCCGATGCGTTCAGGTGACATCGCCCGTGAAGGACTATCCCGTTGATCTGCGAAAGAAACATGGCAGGAGAAGGGTGTAAATAAAGCCCAAAAGTCTGATTTCATTTTTTTTTTTTAAAGCACAAGTCCCCGCGCAGGTTCATACATCTCTACCCGTTATGTGGGATGACAGAAAATCGGTATTTCTTCCAGCCAGGCTCCCAGCCACGTCTTTTCCACCCAGGATTATCTACCTCCTTTGGTGCCAACACATTCGTTATAATTTCGCCACCCTATTTTCTTTCTACAAAGAACGACAAGCTTACACTGTTGTTGACCAATTCGTGCAACACCGACAAGCGCATGACCTTTACCCTTCTTTTTCAACCAACTGATCGATGCCACTAGAGTGAAAAGACTGCAAAAAAAAGGGGGGGGGGGGGTTGGGAGAAAGCGGCTTTTAAAACCTTCCACTTATCCGAAACAACTGTTGGTCTCGCACATGTTTCTTTTCCCCGTATTTTTCAGTTTCCTTCCGGAGTGGAAGGTTTGTGATGGTTGGCACGCCTGACGCCTGAATAAGGCCAGTCATTCGTCACGCGTAAAAGCTTCGTGGCAAATAGACGAGAAGTCTTGTTTGTTTACCTCCACATTAGCCAAGCGGACGTGTAGGATATGTTTCAATGCGAAATGAGGGGGGGGGGGGCGCCCAGGAAATAAAGTTGCGGTTGGCTCAAGTGCAGTCGGCTATTTTTCATGCAAATTGAACAAGTGCTCTAAGCTGGGGAAAACCAGCTCTGCAATAGGAAAGCAGAAATATGATAACACATGTTCAAAAAAAAAAAAATGTCATAGACCATGTCAGTTTAAATGAAACTTGGTGTCACTTAGGCACAAAAGCTTGTGCGAAAGTGCAAATTGACGTTGATCCCGGTAGATCTTAGCTGAACTGTCAGCTTCCACTGCGAGCTCGGCAGCCGACGAGGCAAATTCTAGCTAATAAAACGGCAAAGTGTGCAAGCAGGTCAAGCAGGGTCACTCTGAACGGCCCTTAAAGCACGTTTCAAGACCGCCAGGATTTGCATGACATTATCTGCAATGAATCTAATTCCGATTATGTAGCTGGACTAATAGCCTAAAAAATTTGGGATCATTGAAGCCTTTCCCGAACATGACCTCCTCAATGTTGGAGGGCTCAATTTTTGCGAAGTTATTTGCAGACGCCTGCCTTCAGTGGAAAACGGTTATTTCCCCTGCGAGAACCCTTCTCCATTTGTACACCAAATTCGAGGCTGAACGATCTTATATTGCAACAGGGTGTTGCCATACAGCGTTTTTCGCAAGTAATAAAGACTTGATAAGTTATGCAAACGAATGCCATGAATTATACATTCGTTTAGATACCGCGGGTACTAGTAACCGCAGCGGTGCAAGTCATCCTACTGGTAAATATGTCGTTAATTGCCAATCCAAAAGTCGTCGCTTGGAAAATAATTTAATCTCGGAAGTTAATAATTCACTGCTGCTTTTCCATGCGTGGGACAGGATGAGGTGTCGCCTCCATTATTACACTCGGTACTTTATCACTCTATATGGGCATGTAATTTTGCAACGCATGAGATGTAGAATAAAACAACACAAATTCGTGGAATATGCGGCAAACACGATTAAAATCTCTCTGACGCCTGACATACAGTATGTATAACATTTAAAATTAGCCAGCAATTATTTTTTGATAGACTCTTGGACATACGTCAGTCACCAGGTTGGTCAAATATGAGCACCACCGCTAGTGTATGACAATATGTCGCTTAGGTTGGAAAAGTAGGCGACAACAATAACCGTGGATTTTGCTATTCAAATCGCTTCGGAGCACACAATGCTGGCCTATGTATTGCACTCAACTGTCGGCAATTTGGCACCGCTTTATGCTTTAACAAGGCTCGAATTTACGGAACGGTTGTCAATCGGTTCTCATTACCTTTTTTTTTTTTTTTTTGCCTGCAACATGTATCGGGACATGACAATCTCAGTCCGATTCAACAATGGCAGGTTTGGATTTTGGGTGTCGATTCGGAGCAACGCTGTTCACGGTTCGTAACTGTCAAAAATGACAGCGATCCCCCTTTAATTCGACGGATGAACTCGTTAGAGTATTTACATTACCCAGCATTATGTCGACCTCACACTACAATAAGCACATTTTCCCCAGCCTTTGATGTACACATCCATTTTAAATAAGAGCAGCACTTTTTAAAGCATGCGCCGCATTTTTTTCTGCATATCACTCGAGGCCATACTATCAAACCTACATGCCCGGAACAAGTACAGAGCACGGCATATAAACTTGAAAGCGTAAATCTGCACTTTACGTTTAGTTTTTTTTAGCAGTCCTTTTTGAGTGAACTCCCCAGCAATTGCACGGCATTGCAGTTGACGCTACTCACACCATAAGTCTCCCTGATTAGCACTGCAGTACACGGCATCCCAGCTTCGCATCCTATCCTAATTAAAGCGTGTGCACTGAACTCTGCCGCATGCTGAATTATTAATGAAATTACGTCTGCACTGTACAAACCTAATGGCAATAAACCACTGCAGGTAAATCGTCAGAAAAAAAACTGTACATTTCCCACGTCTCGTTAGGTTATACCTGTACAAAAAAAAACAACTGGTCCTATATATCGACACAGGCTTAGCTCTGTCCTCGGATCGATTCTGAATAAAGCTCAATTTCGCAAATAGGTCCTACATCGGTGCCAGCAGCCGCATGTCAAGAAAATGACACACACACACACACATGGATGTAATGAACCGCATAACTATAAACCAATCATCCAAAACGGCCGATCTAAATCAGAGGGGGCAACTGGGGAGCGTTCGTGGGCAATTGATGTCAATTACACGCTTTCCAACATGATATACGAGCTGGCCACTCAATAGCATAGTTCACGCTTTCAAAACGTTAAATGACGTCCGAATCAACGCCATTTTCGGCCCGCCATTTTGGATCCAGTTTGTATATTCAGAATACAACAAAAAAGTATGACAAAATCTCATATCAGCTCCCTTAGCTTGCAGCTGAAGGAATTCAAATGTCTTTGCCCCATCTAGTAGTCTCCATCCGGCTCCCATCAGCAGGCGTGTAAAGCTGGCGGCTTCCAATTCAAAGCTTCCACGCTCACCAAACTTTCTCTTATCACCCCACTTGGCACTTTTCCCTCTAACTTGAGAGACTTGTACAGCTACGACCCCCCCGTTAGCTTTGTGCAAAACTACTCAAAAATGAAACTCCCCCGGAAATTTCACGCAGTTGTCAACCCTGCACTCTGCTAACAGGCAAGATGGCCACCACGCGCATCCACCATCAGATAAAAGCGGAATATTGATACAAAAAAATAGTGTCGTCCAAGACCGAGATGGCGACCAGGAAATTGACAATCACAGATTTGATTGGCGTTCAATCTCGCCGGGACACACTTCATCTGGGAAAGGCCAATTTTCCCTTCTATCCGGCAGCACCAACCGTGGTAGACTTAGCACCGCCAGTAATTGCCAGCGACGGGGAACAATATCGACTTTTTTTTTTTTTTTTTTGAAGCAAGGTATTTATTCCCCGTCGCCATGTTCCGCCATTGGCACCCGCATCTACACGTCAATCCGGACGTAACAATCCCCTGGAACCATATACACACTCTTGCATTCTGGCTCCTCCGGGATTTATCTCCCACTTCCGGGACTCCATTTTCCCTCCCGCAAATAGCGTCCAACAAGATAGGATAATGGCCATCCGGATGAAACACTCTGCTTGCAAAATTGAACCCTGAAAATGGATCGACGCTCGTTCAGTCCCCCAAAAAATCACCGTGATCCGAGCTCCAAAAAATTTAAGCCAAAAACTGACAATATTTTTTTAAAAACCCTAACTATATAACCAGAGCCCTCGAGACTATTTTAAAAAAAGAGTGTCAGTTCTAATATTCAGAGCCCCATGTGAAAAGCCGACATTTGCAGACAAGCTGCACAAGTTAATTTCCGCCTTATTAATAAAAGGAGACATTAGGGAAGTAATCTCGTTAAACACGCGCCTGGTTACGGCTAATTCTCCGGAATTTTCCGGAACTCTCACATTAGTGGTCGTCCCAAGGAGCGTGCTTGAACAGCATAACAAATTAATTTTATCCTCTTTTGTATTCACTTTGAGGCCACTTTTTTTCCCCTCCTCCACGCTTCATTATAATGAGGATCTGAAGAGTTCATCGTGTAAACATCTAGATAAATTACATTGCACCAAGATGGGGTAAGAATAGTTGGCTCATTAGTGACACATCCAATCAGGTCCATTAAGGGCGAGGAAATATCCGGATGATAGGTCCGATCTATCTTGGTGCGTGCGATTACTACAAATCCGCCTGAAGCTTTCTGTAATGCACCTTGGCGGGTGAAAACCTGATCGATTCCTAACCGTAAAGCTCCTCGACTCTGAATTAGGGCTTTTCGCGAGAAAAAAAAATGGCTGGCTGGCCATCATCTTCCCTCCAGCACCCAGAGCTCCCTCCAAAAACCACTTTATGGACTCCCACTTCCAACTCCTCCACCACTTTAGCCCCCCCTCTTCTAAGTATGCTGTTGCCTTTCCACCCTCACCCCACTTCGTAGATATTGCCAGGAGAAAAAAAAAACTAGGAGGGAAAAGCAGAGGAGGGACATAAAAGTCAACACGGAGCGCGAGTTACGAGGGTGCTACTCACGACTTACCCTCTCCTATACCTATTGGCCTTGTGAAGATAAGCCGCCAACATGCGAGTTAAAAACTTTGCCATAATACCTCCCAAAAAATTCCATAAGGTGTTAATGGTACTCCAATTTCTATCGGACACGGCCTGCAGTTTAATATTCGGAGCAACAGATGGCGCCAGGTGCGGCAGCCATGTCCGCGCCAGGCCAACAGATGTCGGCACATGACATTAGAGCCAAGTTTCTAACTTGGAGGTAATCCGAGTGGAAAATTAACTTGACGGATACGAAGCCTCCAGTTTGACGCCATTAAAAGGGACGCTCCAGTATCAGTAATGGATTAGGCCGGAACGGTCCTGAATAAACTTCCAGGAGAAATGGCCATCCCTAAGCTCCGGTTGCGCGAAGGCGTTTTCAAAGCGGACCCGTCTCTTCGACATGGTAAAGGCATGAAAGGAATTCCATGTCGTCTCGGGAACTCGGTCTGCCACGGAGGGAGCCGATACCTCCCTCCGAAATTCCTTCCCACCACCTATAGACGCTACAGGCCCTATAGTATACGTGCGCTGTAATGATAAGCAAACAAATTATTATCCGTCTGATCCAATTTAATAGGCCTTTTTTTCTGTGTGTATTTCGAATGGAGGATTCATTATTATCTCGTGTGCGTTCTGCATGCACTCGCACTAATGGAGCAGTGTAAACAGAAAGCGCAATGGACATGAAGGGGACTGCATTTCCCCCAAATTGTGAACAATTTTTTAGTCTCGGTTCTCTGCAACTTTTAGGGGCGTAATCAATTGAGTTGGTCGAATCATATCAATTCTCCGGATGTAACAGACCCATTTTTTTGCTACGAAAATAATGCTGGATGGTGTAATTATTCAGCGTTCTGAACAAATGGCACTTCAGCTGCTTTTTATGTTCCAGTACTTAAAACCGCATCTCATTTATTTACGTATACCGACTGCTATTTCCGCACGTGTGCCCTAGAAACAAGCAGTGCTGCTCAAATGGCGTTAAACTATAAGAGTTTTTGGTCACGTACATAAAAGTGGCATTTACTACGCAAATGGCTGACAGCAATTTGTGTAACGCGTTACTCAAGGTCTGGACTCGGCCCATGCCATTTTTTCACGAAACCGCGTCTTTTATTGTTAGTAGGAATAATAACGAAAAATAATGAAATTGTTTTAATCAATAATGAGTCAACCCGCATGAGAACAGTTTTGAGAAAAGGGTCACACCTGGGAAAATTAATTCAGTGTCTTTTTCGGTCATTTATGGCAGAAATATATGCAGATCGTTTCCCCAGAATGATTTCAACTGAATGAAGTACGACCCTTTGGGTGTATATGTTCCTGGGCTTAACTCAATTTTGTTTGGTGGGTTGACACATTATCGCATAACACCGTCCAATTATCAGATGCATTACATGCACGTTTTCTTAAAATCGGCCTGAAATGGTTATATCCGCTTTAACTTGAATCCAGCAGCTTAATCAGTACTCGAGCGAAAATATTGCCAATTCGGGGTGTAATACTCAGTAATGGGAGCATGCTCAAATCATACTGTTATGAGACAACGCAGTGCAGTATAAGCGGGCTAATCAGCAGAATGGTTCTGTATCTTCCGATTATATTTGTCCCTGAGTGTACAAAAGAGGAAGAAAAACAGGGGCCGTTTTTGTGTGTGTCCTCTTCCAAAGACTGTATTGTAGGACGCCCCAATTTCGTCTCAAACAAGGTCTTCAACTGCGCTTCCAGACAATGCATGGCACTGATGCAACATCGTGTACTATTTTTTGGCCGACATCCACATTGGGGTAGACCCGCCATTGATTGAACCTTGTCTTGCCCTGGATTCAGGCCAAACTATACCAGCAGGAAATGTTTCTGTCGACGCCGCAACTTCTTTTTTTCCCCCCCTGCTAAAATCCTACATTCCCACCAATCCCACACGATTCCAATTCTCACTCTCTTACAAAACGGACATTCTTCCAACTTCATCCTGGCATATACGCAACACGCAACACCCACACCTCTTCTGTCCAGCACGCAACATAACCAGCAGGAGTTGGCCGAAACTCAACTATTCGCGACAAAAAACACAATAAAATCAGTGCTCCATGGAATGTGACAGTGGCCAAATGGACCTATAAGGCGTGGTATGCCCAAAGCGCGATCAAAAATTTACAGTTCAAATCGGTGAACGTACTACTGTAGCATATGCAATGTTATGTGACGGAAAATATATATGGCGCCGGAAATCTGAATATAAAAGTAGGTTCTGAAGTACCAAAAAGGCTATTTTGCAAGGCGACAGTCGAATGTTTTTTTATGCGTGTCCTCACAAAAAAAAAAAAATCGTCGGGGGCACTGCAGATGCTCCGAATGGTAAATAAAACCGGGTGTATAATCCTCATATGGGCCGTTTGCGAGCGAAGTTTTTGTGCCTTTATGGACAAATACTAGCCTTGGCTAGTCACGGTGGACAGGTTTTATGTGGTTGCCGATTTTTTTTTACGAATTAAAAACACTGGCCTTTTTTTCCAGCGGGCAAAAACCCAGTCTCTGAAAGTATACCTTTTCGGTTATGCAAATCCCTAGTGTTATTGCGATAACGGTTCCAACATTGCCTGATAGTATTATAAGATAGCGGGGTTGATTAAACATGTAACTCTCGCGACAGATTGGGCTTTCAGAGAAGATAAGCTGATTCCCATTATCTTTCCAGACCCGTGATTTAATGCTCTTGTTGTTACACTTTTCCGAGAATTTTAGCAGCGCAATACTATATATGCATATATTTAGCATCATTTTATTAATTCAGCAGAGGGGCATGTTCTTAATTCATGACATTAAAAGCGTTAGAAAAAAATTGCATAAAAATTCATGATTCTACCAATGCAACTTGTAAGCTTCTTGTAAAAAATCGCCAACAGAAACTAGAGCCCTTTGAATCCGGAGGATTTTCCAACACTGTAACCACCTGATGATCTGGGTGACAAGACTGAATGGCCTAGTGTAATTTCCTAATTACCCTAGGGGCCGGAAATTCGAATCCTCCAACTCTAGTCTAATGAGCTGGCTCTCACATGACGCGACCTCTACTCACATGCCATATACTGTATATATCTGGCAAGGGGTAAAATGTGTACTGGAAAAAATTTTCCTGAAATTCGTCCAACTTTTTCATCCCAGATTCTCTCGTTCGCGCATAATATTGTGAACGCTGCGTTTGACGCTAACGAATTCTGCCTTCAGACCCATCAGATTCTGATGCTCTATACTATCAACGCCCGCTCACTTTGATTTGTGGGGCTTTGTCCCAAGTGGATTCGCAGCACGATTCAGCCAATAAATCCCTGCGGTCAAGCTTTATCCGACCTCATGCATTAGAATAACTCTCGGAGACTTTCTCCTTTTCTTTCTTGGGATATACGAAACAAAATGGTGGATTCGGCTCACGTCGGCGGAGTAAATGTCAAACCTCCTTGCATATCATCAATCTCGACAGACACCGCCTAATTTCCAAAGTCAACCTCGGGGGGAAGGTGACGGATGTCCCCCTCAGAAAATTTTGAAATCCTGCAGGGCAAAAGTTTGACGAGTAATTAGGCCCTGTCTCGAATCATCTAAAAGTGTTGGGAGTTGATGAGCATCACGCAGTAACTCTCGAGTCTATTTTGACGTAACTAGGACGTTTAATGTATGCCAACTGAAGTGCGACTTTTGCCATTAAGATTTCATTAGAAAAATTACATTTTAAGAATACTCCATATTAGCTTCGGTGAATTCATTCAAGTAATTGCTAAGTAATCAGCTTATAAGCTGATTACTGAGCAATTACTTGAATGAATAGTGTAAAAAAAATCTCAATTAGAATGTACTCTTTCACTTCTCACAACGTTTCCCGGATGCAAAGAAGCGGAAGTAATGCGAACTGATACTGTATTTTTGCTCCATTGAAAATTGCTCGCAGATTATTCATGCCAAATGCGACTCATTCACATTCATATTTCCAGAAAAATAAATCACTTTCAAGCTGAAAAACACTCTCAAATTGGGAGCAAAAAAAATCCACCCGCAATGATTCATATTGCAAAAATTCAGGCTTGATGCGATTCTTTCGTCCAATCAACGCAATACACTCTGAACTAATTGAATTATCCTCCAACCGCACATGCCCCTTCGCAATAGTTCGATCTTGAAGGGATGGAATCATCATCGTTTATGATTTAATTTCAAGAGCGTGTTCCGCAGTAATTACACCATGCATATACACTTGAATTGCCGATCGATTTAGTGCCGAGAGCTGGTGCAAATAGCCATACCCTCGCAATAAAAAAGCCGCAAAAAAAGAGAGTTTGTATATACCTCTAGGATTTCGTCTCCGACTTGGATCCGGCCATCCTTGCAGGCATTTCCACCCGGGTTGAGTCCGCAGACAAATACGGACATCCGGGTGCGATCTTTGTGACCTGCCAGGCTGATCCCCAGGCCTGAGTTGCCTCGCTGGAGTTCCACCAGAAGCAGCTCGCCTTTCAGGTCACCGTAGCGTTTCTCCACTTTCACTGCAAATAGTTCAAAGACACTTCGTCAGACAGCCAGAGAGGAAGTTAACGAACCGAAGTTTAGGGTGCACACTGCTAGTGTCAGGTGGAGGATTCTCTTTGGACAAAGAGGGGGGAAAAAAACAACAAATCAACGAGAGAATAAAGTTGGTTCTAAGTATATCTGGATGAAATTTTCGTCTCACTGCTATAGTTATTGATAATCTAGCAGATACTAGCAGTGAGACGATCTGTGTTTATATTTATTTTTCGTATAAAATGGGGAGAGAAAAAATGTTGCGTAACTTACAGCAGAAAAAACTTTTACATGCATAAACTGTATAAGAAATTGCCCGTGATAAAATCGTGTCGATATGTATGAAAAACTAGTTCCTCACAAAGAGCACTTTCTGGACTTGCATTATTAATCGAACTTCACCCAACTTTTGACCTTTACGGACTTAATCCATCACTGCAGTCGCCATTTAGCATTAACGCAGACATCAGCAGCGGTCAAACTTACGTAACTAATGATCACCCTGTAGAGCTCGCAAAAAAAAAAAAAAAAAACGTACAAAAAGCTTCTGCTGCGAAACTCTTTTTAACGCCGGAAAACTCGTCTAGTGCAAAACAGTATGACAAAGCATCCACTTAAGTCGGCCTATTTGTCACGACTCTTTCGCCTAAATTCAGCCGCACAGTGAAATAATGCCTTCACCACTGCCGCTCAATATCCCCCCAAAATGAAGTACACTGCACAGTACATAGTAATTTAGCTCTTAATTTATCAATTTGCGCTATCGTTAGGGCTTGGACTGAAATTGCATTAAAATGTTAAATTATTCATATTCATTCGACTTGCCACGATTTTTGCGAGTTTCTGTAGCAATGGCGCCATCTATCTGCCAATAATTCGACAGTGCTGCCATCTATCATCCAAAGATTTGACTGTGCTGCCATCTATCCTGCAACAATGCGAATGTACTGCCACCTACACTACCCCCCCACTTATAGTACTTGGCCCACCCATTAACCTTAATTTCTCTTTTCCATTCCGAGGCTGAGTTTGCACAGCCCCCAGTGTCGACACAAATCTTGATACATTCGCGGCCAAACTTCCTCCGCATTTCGCAAATTCCAACCGCATACGGAGAAGAGCAGGCCTCCTCCTCCAGTTGCTCGCATAAAACAAGGTAAATATATTTCCTCACCTACAAGCAAAGCAGGCTGCTGCGAC
Source organism: Catajapyx aquilonaris (assembly GCA_000934665.2). Classification (NCBI taxonomy): domain Eukaryota; kingdom Metazoa; phylum Arthropoda; class Diplura; order Dicellurata; family Japygidae; genus Catajapyx; species Catajapyx aquilonaris. The sequence continues at coordinate 81,272 of KZ538155.1, read as the reverse complement.
GACGCCCCCATTTCCATACAGAAAGGACTCCTCCAGCAGTTTGCAACTTCCCCCCCGCAGCAGTTCTTTATCATTACAGCCAAATTAGCCTGAGGGATATTCCGCGATCGGCACGACATGAGAAATACATTAAGGTGGTAGACAAGTACCTGGTGGACCCCCCCGGAAGATGTCAGCCAGAAAAGAAGGCGACAAGGCGACGCCCCCCAATGGACCCTTGGCTGGGACGTGATGGCCTCCATAATTCATGGGGCTCAACACAGCTCCAATTAGAGCCCATAACGCCCAGCAGCCTTTCTCGCGAATAAGGGCCATCCGTCTACTTCATTGCCGACGTGGCGAATTAAAGCCCGCAATCAACTGCTCCCCGACCCAAGAAACCAATGGAGAAAAGGCCCCCCCCCCCCNAAAAAGAGGAAGGAACACTATTGAATTTGGAAATCCACAAAACTCTTGCCGAGTTTGCTGGATGTAACAACCCGCGGGACAATACGCCGGATACTAAAAAAACATGAAGTGACATTCAACATCCGGATTGTTCCGGACCGGTAATAAACCAAAGCCTTCAAGTATTCAATTTGTGCATAGTTGAGCCCAACTGAAATCAACAGCCTGAGGCCAACTCTCTTTAATATTGAACATCGGAATGCAATTTTGAAAGATTACTTTTTTTTTTCTCCCTCCAAAATCCTGCTTCTACTGACCAAACGGTGTGGGTGACGAGGCACATACGTAACTCAGTGTGTCAACTGCAGCATCGCAAAGACAGCCACATGCTAACAATGTCGGATTCAATTTATCAGCCTTGCAATTGAGTTGAAGCCGCGGAACAGCCTGCCATCCTTTGGCAGCCAGACTAGATTGCAACGCAACACAAGCATGCAATTAAATGGGAGGAAAAGGGGGGGAAGGGAGGGGAGGGTGGGGTATTCTGAATTAAGAACCTGAGCATGGATAAAGAGGATTAGGCACATAAAAGCCGGAGGCCAGGTGGCAATCAGAATTCCGGGCGTCGTGCCTCCCTAAATCAAACGTCTCCCGGATTTTCCCTGCTCTTGGGAACCGCCGGATAAATCCTCGCTTTTTGGGGNAAATCTTATACCCGAAATGAAAAGGGGGTAGTGGGAATATCATCGCGTGAACAAGAGTAATCACTGCACCAGTCCGGATTTATGAAAGTTTCAACTCCCACGATTACATGTGACTGCTACATTCATCACCTAAAGGTTACAAATATTCACTTAAAATAACCTAATATTAATATTAGTGCTGAAAGCGATGTCATTAATGGTAACCTAATATTGAGGCTGAAGATGACCTCCAGCATGAATAATTCCTGACTGTGTCTCATCCTTGGAAATCAATTTACCTGAGGGCAAGCATGATTGGATGGACCAATTATAGAATGGCTGAACCTTTTCTGCATAACAGCCCCCCCTCTTTAAAACGAGCCAGATCCGCAGAAACTTAATCATAATTTTGCGAAAATGGGGGGGGGGGGGGGGGG
>KZ538155.1:0-77138 GCA_000934665.2 Catajapyx aquilonaris | reverse complement strand
CCCCCCCCCCCCCCCCTGACACTACATCCAGTTATCCAAAAGTTTGCCGCCAACCCAGCTCAACGATCCAATTAATCTAAATGAACTACCTTTCGCCCCCAAAAAATTCGCCATCGGTTATTTTCGCATGCACTCACATCGGATCGCGCATAAAATATCGGGATCGCAGGTGTTTGCGACAACCTCCCCCACTCACGCCTCCCCAAAAAAACTCGCACGCTTTTAGCCAGTGATAAACACGTCCAATAACTAACGCTTCAAGAGAGGGATGCACCAAACTCGCGAGTTTAAAAAAAGAAAAAAAATCCGGACACAATTCCCTCTAGGCAGACTACCACTGTTGTTTTCTCCCGGATGGACTGGCAAAAAATATCCGGAATCCGGAGGCTGCTCATCCCCACACTGCTTCTGGCCACACTGCCACTGCTACTGGGACTGCTATTGGGGGAATGGGAACGGGAGGGGAAAGCGGGGCGGGTTTGCTGGGGGTGGGGGGAGATTCGGGGTGGGGTTTTGCTGGAGAGGGTAAGGGAGGGGCTGGCACAGCATCTCTTTTTAGGAGTTTCCATATCCCCCATATTACGGGTTGAGGGGGGCGCCCATCTTTACATGTATACGATACTCTAACCGAGGCGTAATTGTCCGCCTCACATGAGTCACGTGAGGTGGCCAATCACGCCTCGGTTAGCGTAGTCGACGCATGCATGGCATTAATGGCCATGAGACGTGTAAAAAAAAAAGGCGCAAACACTCACGTGACTATCATGCCAAAAAAATGTGCTATATTGTGTAACTTGGCCTATTAAGTTTGAGCAACTTGTCAATTCTTTGCTACACTTAGGAAAAGTTTCCGGACACAATCGTTATACAGCAGCGAGGAAAAAAAATAATTGGCAAACTTTCGGCGCCTGATACGCACATGATCCATCAACAATGTTGTTACCAGCATACACATCTAAAAACCGTGTTTTGCATATTTGGGCTCCAAAAAGGGCCTAGTGGGGACATTCATTTTTGCTTCCGCGACTGTTTGCCGCAATAACCGTAAATCATCATCACTCGCCATCTTCTCGCGGCAAAAGCGCATTCTTTGTGACACTTTTTTTTTCCTGCAATATTCCAGTTTTCTCTCTAGGAACATTCCACCAAAAAAAGAAAAAAAACTGCGGTCGATACTTGCCGAAAAAACGCCCCCATTTTTTTTCAGTGTTTCAAATCCTCAAGGACGGGTTTGGGCATGTACTGCATTATTGTCGGTGCATATGACCCATATCGATTGGCCTGCACCAACTGTATATACACGCGTTGAAAAGCAGTGGCTTGAAGGAATAATAACACCCGCGGCTTGTTTTCCGCCACATTTCTTCTATTCCAAAGCAATTTGCTAGCCTCCGAACGAGAGGTCGGGAAAAGACCGCACCGGAGCTTAAAACCGGGACTGGACCATTGAGCAGCGGGACAAAAGCGGGTTTTAATCGCGTTTCGGTGATATAACAGCCTCCCATTTGAAGCTTGCCGAGCCATAGGACTATCTCCACTAATCTGGCACCAACGTATATATCAGAATATTGTCCACCGGTTACTAACTTTTTCTCAAATTTATACAGTTTCAAGCTAAAAGTTTGAGCGCGCCTCAAAATTAATTTCGGCAGGTTCTAAGAAAATGCTAATCTGTCAGTTGCCATCATCTCAATTTTGAAACCAATTGGGTGGCATTTGCTCGGATTTGCATAGACGAACCAAACTATCGACCAAAGTTCACCCCCCACCCCCCCAAAGGTGAATCTGCAACATTTCGCAAATATCTCAAAATTGACCTGGAGGTCCCATCGGGGTCGTGCGAATTGCGTTCAATTTTTTGCAAAAAAAAATTTGCCTGAAAGATTTAACAGCGCGTGACCGGCCCGGTTCCTAAAAATGCAAATCCGGACAACGAAAACACATTTTCAGCAATTTATTGCGAGGGCGGCTGCTGCTGGGATGCGATTTTTGGAGGGGAAAAACTGGCGGGCGTATCAAACAGCCAATCATTCCTCGGTCTATCACTCCCAACGCACATGCCAATCACCATTTCTGGCCAATATACTGCTAAAAGGTCCGTCCAAAAAAAAAAAGAGAGAGTAGGCTGTGATTACAGTACTGAGATATAAATTACTTCCACTCTGCCAACACGGAAGCGGAATTGATTAACCAAACATTTCCACAGAAAAAAAAAACGCTGGCGAAATTTCAAAATAACAAATTAGCCTGATTTTAATTATGGTAATGAGCTATGTGCGTCATCCACTCCTACGCACTATTACATACGCTGCTATTAGAAAAGCATGATCGTTTTGGCCAAGATGGGACGCCCACCAGGCTTATGCAACCAGCTAAAGTTCAAGTGTGCTGCAAGTAACGTTCCTTTGTCGCCAACTGAAGACATCAATCACTGGCTTGCCACCTGTCTCCTATACGCTTTCTCACACATTTATTACCTGACTTACACCCAACAACATGTTGCCAAGGACAGGGTCCAATATGCTACAAAAAAAATCGCTAATTATCAGAATTTCTGTGCCACCCAGTATTATTATGCTTATGCTGAATCAGGAGCCAGACCCTTGCAAATGTGTTGAAAGGAGCTACATGGAACCCTGCTTCGATAACGAAAACTAGCCGAGGGCTAGACATCGCATTCGAAATGTCGCCCCCGCCATTTACTTGGCTCCAAGGCGAACAAGGGCATTTACATTTCAAATATAATATCTCGACCTGGCACCGGAATTGGAGGTTGTACAGTCTGGGCTGAGAGTGCGGATCAAAAGCGCATTATAATTCAATTTGGACTGCAGATATAGCCGAATCCTATTACTACTGCATAATTGTGGACCGCCCAATTTGTTTGGATGCCAACCAGTTACAGGGGACTAATTATTCAGACCCATTATTAATCCGGCACACAATGACAAAACGGATGGTAGTAAAGGTCATCCCTGGGACAAATTGACGTCCGATTACTGGCCTAAAGCCTAAAAAATTGCTCACTAAACAAAAAAAAAGGGTGTCTGGTTAGAAATATTTTAATGTCACAATGATCAGCTCTGAAGCGACAAGACAACCAAGGCTTGCCAGGAAAAGGTCGATTCATCATCCTGGCATAAAAAAGGGGGCAAAAATGATATTTTCAGCCGTGTATCGAAAACCCCTTTTTGCAGCTCCCATAACGTTACGGTTGTGGTTACGATCTCAGATAATGGCATCTCCAAACCCCCTCCAGTTTGAAAATTAGTAGTGTGATTAGAGGTTATCAGGCAGTCGTTAGCAGCGGGGGTACACACTTTCCTAATTAATTGCACGACAAGGAGTGGCAAAAAAAGAGAGAGAGAGAGAGGAAACGGGTACCTGCTACAGACAACCCTGAAGGCAAAGGGTCTTTTAATGAAGGTCGTCTCGAAAGCTTGATTACTTTTCTGTTCTATCCAAAGCCACTCGAGGGGAATCCACACTACGGATTAAGTGGACTGCGATTTGCCAAGGAGGATCCTTCAATCAAGCGCAAAGTCGCTGCCTTTTCCCGCTCCCTTGCACACAGCCATTTATCTCGCACAACTTTTTAGGCACCGTTGCCTCGCCATTAATCATTGAACCGCCTTATCCATTGGCTGCCTCTGCTGCTGAATCGCTAACTACATCCAGCTATACCATATGCCGCTGATATTCTCCAAAAAGTGTCCCAAAATTCTCCAGCATTATCAAACCTACACAGTGTAGTGAGCAGGCCCATATTACAAAAAAAAAAAGCGGACCTTGTTATACTCGCTTTCGGTGTCAGCTCTAGAAATCACCCTCAGCCATCTTCATTACTCCCCCAAGTTAAGGTCGTTCCCATCTCTCCTAATATCCCAGCCTCGTTTGGACCAAAGAGGAAGAGAGTGAGAGAGAGAAAAAGGAAGAGAAGAAAAACCTGAGATAGCGGAGTCTTAGGTGTCTCTGGAGGCTGTGCTTCTGTAGTTGTCAGAACAGTGTAACGAGCTGTCAAGTGAAACTCCAGAGAGAACTGCGATCCTAAAGGCCAAAATTTGCTTCGTAGCAATCGCATCTAATCGACTTACTGCTAGGCTTAGGAAATAGGACCGGTATCATGGAAATGCCATGTAAGTATTGTTATATTTTTTAAAAAATCAAAACAGTATCGAGGAGGCGGTATGTTGAAAATCCGGGCAGACAAATCGTATCTGACATCAACCGGTCCCTATAGAAACTCTAGCTTCCTCTTTTCAGCGGCTTTCAACTCCACAGACAAAACATGGCTTCAAAGACAAGGTAAAAATTCGATCCTCTTAAGTTCGTTAGGAGGATCCAGTTGCAATATGAATCACACTGGGGCCTCTAACTCGGTTTTGCGAACTGCCAATTACGGGGCCGCACATCTGGGGGGTGTCTTATGAGAGAACCCGGTTTGAACCCCTCAAAACCATCACAAATTCGCGGTCATTAAACATTCAACAGCAGTAGGCGGGGAGGTGTTTTCAAGTGCAGATTCATGCAACATTTGGCAAAACACTTCAAGTCTTGCATAAGTCATGATCCCCCGCTTGGTTCTCGAACACTGGAGTTTTCTTCCGGGGTGCTTGCAACGTTATGCAGGGTTTCGCCTACGTATACTCCGGACGCAACATAAAAGTTTCATCCCCAGAGGAGTCGCAGCATCATTTTTTAATGCAACCCGCGAAGGGACACCACCTTTCAGAGGCATCAGGATGCACCAGTAAACTTGAATCGTCAATACAACAAAGCACACTTTCAGAGCAAACTTTAATTTGTTAAGTGGCAATCCGCGTTCAATTCTGTAAAAAATTCTTGCGCCGCCTTTTCGGCTGACATGAAAGTGTCCCATCAAATATCGCTGTAAGGTGAAATATCGATTGCAATATGAGAGCAAAATCCAGCAATGAAGGCAAACTCTGTTGTCACAGACTGGGGGGCACAAATATGCATGATTTCCAGCCGGGGGAACAATTAACTCGATTTAGCCAACAGAGAAACTTTGAGGCAATCATTCTGCAACAACCCTTGATGAAAGGAGTCCGCTCAAATTGCTCTCCTACGACTCTTTTCCCTTTCTAAAAACCCCAATTTTTTTTTTTTCTCATTCCACCGAACGCTCAATGAAAAGTTTTCAACCCCCCAAACTCAAATTGAGTTGCAGCTTTCAAAATGCTTACAATGCCGGCCTGCAACTTTTATGAAGTCCTTAATAGCTTCCAGAGCCGGAAAATTTTCACAGCCTATATATCGATAGGTTTTCTTGGAATGCTATAATGTCCATTTGGGTTTATGAGCTGCTGAGGGCTCAAGTTGTCTGCACAACACGTCAAAATTCCTTTTTGCCAAGATGTCGTCTGAAATTTCGAATGGCGGCTGTAAATTCGGGCCGGCTAAAATTCGCTACAAGACAACGCGTTAAATGTTTTACGGCCAGTATGATTATGCTCGTTGCCAAAGGTGCTGGCTTCATCCAAAAACATCAGTGCATACAAAACCTGCTTGCGAGAATCGATACTCAGGCCACACTTCAAATCTTTGGCTTATCCACAGAGTAAGAAGAACAAATAACGTTTCAAAAGTCAAGTGCATTTCCATCAAAATGAATGTACAATAAGCACTCTATATGCAGGGCTTGCAAATACAGTGAGGGAAGAACTATATGCAGCTGTACAGTATAGGCCTAGATTGCGAGCGCTCAATTAAAGCGTGAGAAAAAAGCTGTCTGTTTGAAGAATCATTTCCGATGATGTACTCTCGGTAATGAAATGTGGGCGGTGCTAATAAATGCTCATTTATTACGTATGAGTGCTGCGCAGATTTTGTTGTTCTTTTACATATGGTACCAGTGTGGGCGGAAAAGGAATGTACGGTATTGCACAGCAGGTGTTGGAGATTCCCTTATGGTGACAAGTTTCTATATATATGCCAGTGACTTTCCATTTAAACATTCATACAGTCTGGTGGTGACTATATACTGCAATCCGAGTAGATTTTTAAAAAACATGAGAACGTAGACATGAAATGAAAATCCACAGACGATGCTGCAGTGTGAAATTGCAGATGGACTGCTGGATCAAATATCATTTTTAGGAAAACAGAGCCAAATGTTTTTAGTAGAGCAGTGTAGTGAATTGTTTGCATTTCTGCATGCGATCACATCATCTGCCAATTTCTGGTTCCCACGGCTTGGATTTGTTACGTATATCCTCTCTGAGAGACCTACTCATCTTTCTTTCATGTGAGTGCAACACATAAATATTACTGACAATGTTATCAATCCAGTATTTATGCCTATTATCTGATAATTTCATGTTCTTATGTACAACAACAAATGGCAATATTTAGCACCCACAATGTCCATTAATGTGCATGTCCAACAGAATTAATCTGAAAGCAATTATGAACAATGTATGATGGCGTGGTCAACATTATTCTATTAATGTACACATTCACCTGTGAAAATTGTCCACAATATGCACTTTTAATCCCATCGTTGGATATTCAGGCCATGAGTACAGCATGCCCCTGATTGAGTGCTTGCTGTTATACTACAAAGAGCTGTACTATACGTGGAATGTCTCTGCCTGTCAAGCTTTAATGGCCAGTATTTCACTGCTGTACCTTGTTTACCAAACAATCAATGACAATTAAATACACATCATTAAAACATAGGCATTTAAATAAATCACTCCATGTTTTACTATCACACATTTTGCAGTCACAGGTATGCTCGGGTAAATAATTTTATGCAAAGTGCATATCATCATGTCAGGCAGCATAGGGTGCTGTTCACACCAAGTATCCCGATGCAATCATCATGATACATACGTTGTTGCCTGCATTTCTCTCATAGTCCTAGTACATGTACTAGATGTTGTACAAATTAATATGAAATGAACTGTACTCACATAATGTGTATCCAAAGTCGTCCTCATCATCAGGGTCTGCCTCAATGTCAGCTTTGTGCCGCCTAATATTTCCAGCACTTGCTCGGTCAATCTGCAAGATCATTAAAAATAATGGTTTAGCAAATGCAGTCCTGCGTAAAAATAACCCTAGTCCTCGGCATCAATTTGGCTCACCTCTTTTCCCCTCTTATTCGTTAACCTCCCTTGAGCATCTCTTCCTAAATCTTCGTCTGATTCTTCAGAATCCGATTCTGCTGGGGGTGGTGTAGGAGCCTTTGTTTCCTCTTGCAGTTTTTGTCTCTTTTCATCCGTCAGTCCAGGCTAAGAAATGAAAAATGGCACTGGCTGTTTGCCCTTACAGCGAATTTGTCACAGTACACAAACATTACTAATGGAGACTGCATATGACAAACACTACCGTCATGAGTACACACAACTGCACCAAACTCCCTAAAAAGTACAGGACTCATTGTAAAGCATCCATGCAATATCACACAGCGTCAATCACCCACAATCATAAAGTAATTGGAATCTCACACATGCATTACCACTGTGCCCAAATGTCATATATTTCCACCAAGATTGGAATGAAACGTTTCTATAAATATGAGATGACTCACTCTAACTTTATGGGACTTATCAGGTTATCATGTGTAAAAGCTGAACATGCCCTTGAATGAAAAATAGAACTGCAGACTCTATTATGTCATGGAGCGCATATTTTGCCAGCGCTGGGCATGTTACATTTTCTGTAATGACATGCCTTACAGTGAGCAGCAATTTTCAGGACAGGCACAACAAAACATGCAACAATGTGTTTCAAACTACGTATGATTTCATCTGAAGTAAGGCTATTGTGTCCCGCTGTGCATGTGTAGCAAAAAAGCCATCTAAGTGTTAGGTCTACACGAATATTCCTACACCTAAGTCTACTCGGTCAGGGCAGCACTATCAATTCCGCTATCATTTAAGGCTATGTACAGAGCGTCCAAACATATCCCTACACAAATTTCCTTTAAAAACCGTACTGTATTCTGCATTAGGTACACACAACCAACTGCTATTCTTTCCTAAATTCTTATGGATAGTGTTTCAACTTAATAAATCATTATTATATGTAGTGGATCAATATGACACAATACTTGCTTCCTGTTTACACAAAGTACTTGTTAAAATATTACGACAATCTGGTTCGTAGATTTATGCCTGCAAATGCCAAAATGGTTGTCTACATAACAGTAGAAATAATATCCAATTTAAGTGATAGCTTGTGCTTCTATTGCAACTAGCGAAACAGTATCCAAATGAATTCTCATCACATGTACTACAGTCATACAAGTACCAAAGGCAGTTACAAGGTTCTGTTTCCAAGAAGAAAAGCCTTGTAGGGATGTTTTGGAATTGCTATAATTTGTTAAATTTCAAAAGATTTACTGGCTTCGAACTATACCCTCACCTGGTCGGACTCAAGGGAAGGTGGTGGAGTGACGTCTGAGGAAAAGGGCAAGGTTGGAAGGGAGGCAGAGGTGATGACCCTAACGATGGACTCTGCATCCGACACCTCCCCAATTGGTTCGGTGTAGGGTGCCACCCTTGAGAGTGGGGAGAAATCGCTTGGACTCGGGGACACACACAGAGAATTGTCCTCTAGAGTGGCAGCAGGTTGCGGCTCAGAAGGCGTAGTGGTAGTATCAGGAAAGGTCATCTTGGACCCCTCCTCTGACTCGGAGTAGGTCTCGCTCTCTAGGTCAGGGGATGGGGACTTTGCGTGGCTGTCCTCAGGGACCGTGAGAGAGGAAGATCCACGCTCCTCTTTTGTGGTGTCATCTGAGCGGACTGTGTCCAACGGTGAGTGTGGTAGAGGGGAAGTTGGGGGAGTCAAGGGTGGAGGTGTGGTGGCCATTTCTGGAACTGTGTCTTCCTCAAAGTTCTGATGAAGGGATTGTGCACGCAAACATGCAAATAGGCCACGGAGGGAAGAGTGCAGACACAGAAAAATCGAGAAGGGGGCAGGTGGGAAGGAATAAAGACAAGTAGAGTTAGTAGAGACAGGAAGCTACCACATGCATGCAAAACTATGCTACACTGGTTTAAGGCCAGTTCTACCGCCACCACTCAAATTCCACACTTGGTGCAGAGCTTCTCCGTATTAGAAAGCTGCATGCCTTGAAATCATTTCTCCACCTGTACCTGAGCAGAAAGCAGAGAGCAAGCTGCTCAATAGTGGTCAGGTATGTTGGGAGAATACAATGATGCTTGAGCTTCTACCTGAATCAAGAGTGGTACTTGAGAATTGCCAGTGGAATAGGTGCTTAAAAGTTCCTCTTGTAACCGACGGTATATACAGAACAAAGCGTTCTTACTACGAGGACTCTCAAAATATCTCTCTCACCTCGTTGATGTTACATTTTGAAATAAAAAATATGTAAAAGAGCAGCACAAAAGTATCCTGCTAGCTATCATGCATCTGTGCTCCTCATCATATCTAACATGATGAAATGTACGTAATACTGCATAATGATATACCCACGATCCACATGCATACAAACATATCATTCTTATGAAGCAGTTCACATCAGGGTCATTCATCAGTAATTCATCCCTGATTACTATCAATGGTGTATCGATGTTAGTGTCGCTACTTGTTCATTACTATTGAATTATACAGACCTGTTCACTCTTATGAATAATCCAAGCTCATAACCCTTTCAATACCATTGCGGAATCCAAGTACATGTTGTAAATATTAATGAAGGTCTTAATTACCTATTGTAAATCAACCCTTTTAGTCCTCCACACATGCAGGCAGAATGTGAACTCACCCATTGCACTAAGCTCTGGACCAAGAATTTCACTGGATTCCCTGCACCACGTATAACTTCTACAGCCCTCTCGTGGCTGGCTGTCCGTAAGTTTTGCCCATCAACTTCCAATATCCTATCCCCAGTCTAGAAAAAAAAAAAAAAACAATAATTAGCACAATTACTATGACACAAGATTCTGGTAAATCATCACACTCTACCTTCAATTGACCCGTCTTTCCAGCAGGGCTATCTGGCAACACATTCTTTATAAAAATTCCTGAGATGGCCGATCCACTTTCAGGCCCAGCATTGTACAAATCCACCTGAAAGAATGAAGACATGTAACAAACCCTGACTATTTAGTCCTCAAAATCCGCGGCTTCTGCTAGTGTACATATAACCTCTTAAACATTTTAAATAAAAATACGCCTATTTAAGTGATGATCACAAGATACCTGAAGACGCCATGTGCATGCAGTTGGTTCCAATCATTCCGACTGACTTACATGTAATTTATCTCAAGTAAATGCTTAAAGTTTTACTGTGTTCCAACTACTCTTAAACTTTGAGCAAGCGACTTCCTAAATTTCCACACCTTCCACTACTGGCTACACATTTTGCCGAAAATGATGCTCACCTTCCCTCCAACAATGCTGATTCCCAGGCTCCTATTCTCTTCCCTGGCCACTTCCACAGTCCTCTCAGGTCCCCAGTGCTTGGCGAGGAGCAATGCAGAGGGACTGACGCTCTTCCCCGTCATGCCAGAAGGCACCTGACCCTGTTGCAAATGACATGTTTCAAAGAGAAGAGAGAGAGGGGGGGGGGCACGAAGAGCAAGGGTTTAGGTCGATGGAATTATGGTGGGATAAAAGAAGGGATCTGCCAATTACAGAGTACTTGGTGTGGTGATAGAAACAAAAAATAACACATTAGCATTTTCTTCTCTCAAGATACAGCCAAGATAATCAACCAAAAATATATAATTGCTACATGCAGTTCAGCTACGCAGAGCTGCCATCCCAAATAAAAGTGAGTGCAGAAAAAAAAAAGTGCAAAACAACAGGGTGCGGAATGAATGCTATTACTTCGCTTTTCTTTTGTTCCAGCTGGAATAAAGAGGACGTGATTGTGTGTGACCATTTAAACACTCAGACTTCAGTAATTGTCAGATCCCCATATCGTTTATTTTCAAAAATGATGCTAATTCCGGCCATTTCGTCATATGGCAAAAGGAAGGGTTTTTCAGGTTCAAGTTTCAATTACAACAAAGCAACATCTTAAAAAGATTCTCTCAATACTATCAACTGGAAGACAAAGCATGCAAAAAAAATTTAACCACCAAAAGACACTGATATTTAAAAAAAAAAACTATAGGCATTAAAACTTGGTCCTACACAACCTACAAGTGACTGGAAAGTGATTGAGCATTGTGATTTTCACCACATTGGTCCTTAGTTTTGTGTGCACTGAGATGCACATATTATTTTTTTTATACATAATATTGGCACCATTTAAAACCAACTATAAATCAATAAACCCCTGGTTACATAAGTGTCGTCTACGCTGCAAAAGTGGCAGTGCGCCAATCACTAAGCATTAGTGAATAAAGGTGCAGAATACTGTACTGACAAACAATAACTACATGTCAGCTAATAACAAACCAAAATGGCGAATCAAAAAGTCATGCACATACAGTCAAAACATCCAATGAGATTGAGCTTCCATAAATTACGTTTCTCTGAGAGTTTTAAGAAGAATCTGTCAGACTTTAGGGGCAAACCGTTCAGATTATGTAATATTCACAATAATGTAGGTGAATGTCAATAAAAAAATAAACAAGTCAATTATTTTTCATAATTATCAAGTACCTAAGCAGTGTTGCTCAAGAGATGGGGAACTGGATGGCACCATACTATTACTGGAATGATTCACGGTGAAATATGAGAATGACTCTTGGGATAAATACTGTCAAATACATGAACACACTCTTGAGAGATTCTGGAGAATGTTAATTGTGAACTGAGACTTTCACTAAAGGCAAGTAGGTTTACACAAGGACATTCTTGTGCAACTGACACAACAAATAGCGAATCAGCTTTCCAGTACAGTGCTGGTGTCGGCACCATGAGCAATGATTGGAAAGTACTGATTCTTCAACACCTGCATCAGTTGCATGGAAACATCTTCATGTACAGCCACTGGGCCTCTAAAAATTGTGTTGCAGAAAGGATGGCACATTTACGAGAACCAAAGTTTTCTCTAAATTTCTGTTACATCTGATTGAGTGTGAAGTACAATATTGTTAGGTAATTGAAAGTTATCGTATCCCATATAGTTTCATACATGGCTACCTCTTGGGGTGGCCCCTTTGCCTCGTGAGATACAGAGGTCTGACTGTATGGCATGCCCTGTTGAAGACGCCGCCCACACACCCATCTCTTTATTCATTTATTATTTTTTCCAACAGTGCTGGGCAGCGTCTCAGAAGTACTCTAAGCGACTCCTGGCACCAACCTGCGTGACATTGGTGCTTGTTGAAGCTCCGGGAGAGGCCGGTTGACTCTGTCTAGGGTTAGGTTTTGGGGGAATTGCTGGTGGGGTGGGGCTGACTGTGTCCCTAGCGTCAACCGCGTCACCAGTGTCACCAAGCGAGTCGCTCCTGGGAGGCGCAACAGCATGGCTTTTGAGCGAGACTGTGACATGAGACGATGCAGGAGGAGGCGTCACTGGTGACGGTTCAGGCGATTCCTCAAAACGCCGAGGCTGCACTGGGAAGATCGTGACTTGTGACACGTGCGTCACTTTTGCTTCAGAAGGTTTCTCAGCAGGTTGGACACGTGACTTTTCATCAGTGACAGGCGTAGCAGATGGCGAAGGTTTTACTGCAATGACGGTTGCACCTGTGAGGGTGTCAGCACTGACACTGCTGGACTCAAATCCCTCAAATCCCTCTGGTGACAGAGTGGGTTCTGTGATTGATTCAGCTGGGGTTAAGGCAGCAACAGATTCTATCGGGCTTTCTAGCTTGTCAGGCTGTATCTCTAATTTGTCAGGTGATAGCGGCAGTTTATCAGGTGACTTGGTTGGTGATGGCGACTTATCAGGTGATGGCGACTTATCAGGTGATCTTATTGCCTTTGCCGGTGATAGTGGTGGCTTGTCTGGCGATCTCTCTGGAGACCTCGTCACCTTCTCTGGGGATTTGGTCACCTTTTCCGGTGATCTAGCTACCTTTTCTGGTGATCTCGTCAATTTTTCTGGAGAGGGGGCCTTGTCCAACAGCCTCGTCACTTTCTCTGGTGACTTAACCACCTTCTCTGGCCTGTCCAACTTCTCCTCACTCTTTGCCAAGGTCAGTGATGTGCTGGAAATGCGCAAATCATGTATCATTATAAACATATTACTTGGCTTGTACTTTCACACTTTGAAAAATCACAAATGAAATTAATACTGATAAAATAACATCTTATGCCTGAGATCTCCATTTTACAAAAGGGTTTATCATCTGCTTATCTGTGTCATGCAGGTGTGAACATCTCACCATGATCGTTATACTCTCTGCAAGACAGATATTTGAATTTGTGATTTTCAATGTACTACACTGCAGTTGAGTAATAATGATAAAAGTTACTGCAATTAAATGCACTTTATAATATAGCTGAAAATTCTGAACAATGATCGTGTGTATGGGAATCCCTAAGAATATGACATGAATTCCTCCTCACCTGGAGACAAGTTGCTTGGGAAGGGTATCGTCAAATTCTTCATCCTTGCGACGCTGAATGAGCACTGATTCTCTATGCACTGCAGCGTCACTGCCTGGTATGTACGTGATGCTGAAACAGTTGGAACACAATCACCACGGTTTAATTCACATCCAAGTCCAATCTGTGTCATATTTAAATTATTAAACCAAGCCTAATGCAACCATGCCATTCCATTAATGCGTAGACTCATCTCCCTGCATAAAAAGTAGCCAAGAAAACATGTGATGAAAGGACCTGCTCTGCCTCCTGTGTCAAAATAAAATTTGCAATTCTCCAGATCAATCCGACCGCCCCACCCTTTTTTTATGCCCTACCTGCCAAAGGAACGAGACCACTTAAAAAGGAAACTCCGTTTGATGTCCCTCTCCTTGGCAGTACCTTCACTTTTTTTATTTAACTTTTTTTTCCCTCCTTGCCCGTCATATTGATCTGGAACCCTCTCCTTTTATCTCCTTTTCCTTCTTTTTCCCAATGATACGAGAAATTCTTGTCCCTAGTTGGCAGAGACAAATATCAGGACGGATTTTCAGGGCGGCTTCTGAAAGCTGGAGGGCCTTAAGTGGGAGCCGCGCAAAAAAGGGACGGGCAGAATTTGCCACGCTATCAGAGGGATCTCAACTTTGCCATGGCACTATCCCCGACATCTCTGTTTATGTTTTATTCCGGGAAAGTTGGAGCCATGGTTTGAATATCAAGTATACCAAAATCCACTTGATCCTGATGCCTCTCTTACCTGACATCACTGTTGAGTAACTGAGTACGTCTGAGGATGGCCCTCGCTTGGGAAGTGCTGATACGACGCATATTTTCATGATTGAGAGATAGGATGTAGTCGCCCACATGCAGTCTCCCGTCCTGGTGGACTGCCCCTCCTTTGCTCACTGAAGTCACCACTACACCATTCACACCCTTTGACACAGACTCCACATTGATGCCTGAAATGCATAGAAATTAGTGACAATCCAAATTTCCATTCACATATTTGCACAAAGTAAAGTCCAAACAAAGTGAGTCCAATTTGTAACTGTCAATTTCATTAACTATGACTTGTGCACAAAGGTTAATTTGCCTGCGGAAATTGTGCACACAAAATCCTACAACAAACAAGCCTAGTTTCTACAGTCCTTTGAAGTTTCTCTAGTACCAGCACAGCAATTTCTCATAGTCCTGTTATACAAACTGGACCTGCATGTGCTGTACTATGTAGTTCTCATTTAGCATAATTAGTTTTCGGGACCTACCCAGTTGTTCTGCGCCTTTCTGGATCTTCAGGTTGCGTTCCAGGGCAAGCGGCAGAGGTGGCATGACTTCTGTTCCACTTGCCCCACTGTCCTCATCTTCCTCCTCGTCAGGTTCCACTGATGATGTGGACTGACGCGGAGGTGATATGGGTTGGGGTGGAATCAGTCGCTCTGTGGCCACCATCAATGGACTCAATTCAACCTGAAAAACCCCAATTCATCAGAAACAATAAAGCAAATTAAGCATTCCATGCTACTCTATAGGAACAATTCATTTGTATGCTAACAGGCTCACATACGTACACAATGCTGTACGTGTAACTACATGTGGTGTGAACATGTCAAATCAAAAGCTCACCTGCATCTTGGTCTCATTCAGAACCTTGGGAAGCATGACAACTCCAGTGTCATCCTCTGAATCAGGTGGAGGACTCGAAGGTATGGGTGGCGGTTCCTCCTAGCAAAGAAACAACCGTATATGAATTTCATGGGTGACGTACTTACTAGGGATGTGATTCATTCGCTTGATGAATTTCATCTCACAGCTCAGGGCAAGGGTCTGTAAGGCCTTTGCCTCTGAAAACTTTTCACTGCAACGTCTCAACCAGATTAACCCCTTCATATTTGCTTTACTTCCAGCCTCCTGCCCCACCCTGAAAAAACTCCATCTCCGCTTCCTAACAAGCCCATGCAAGCTCAAATTTTCACCGCTGAAAATATAACCGCCGCTCCTGATAAAACACCACTTCACCACGCAGTTTTATTAGTCGTTTGCGCTATCTGCACACATTACGGCAAAAAGAAACTAGGTATGAACCAAAAATAAATCCTAACTATTGTGCAATTCGAAACTTGGAAACTCTAGTTAAACCCATTTCCTGGGGAGAAGAGGGCACGGCACGGGAGTGGAGAGCGCTAGTAAAGTGCTACTCATGACAATGGCTGGTTCCGTAGTCATCGTGGTGTTGAAATGCCCCAGGAGCCATTCAAAATTGGAAGGCAACTGCTGCCTCGGGAGAGGAAACTTGCAAGTGGCCAACTTTACTCTTTTACAAGGAAGTACGAAACAAAGTGCGAATTTCGCCCTTATACGAATTCTAGGCAAGTAAAGTGCCTCTTTTTTTTCCCCCACCTTCACTCCTCAGCACTTTATTTCCCATCCATCTTTACCAAAGCCCCTGATGGCTTACGGTGCTCCACGGTGCGAAAATCGACCCACCGGGGAATAATTTGGGGGCCTTCCTCACGGCATTTAATTACGCCCTCGAGTTAATTAATTCGCATGGTCGGTCACTATCTGTGCAAATATTGGCCAAGCCTGTTGTCATAACACTATTAATTTATAAAAGAGCTTATGACAATATACAGGAATTATTTTTCATGCGTACAGTACTTGCTTTTTTTCAGCCGGATAAAAATAAGCTAATTTTGCCGCCTACTTGCGAGCCAATTACGCTAATTAATTCCTAGCTTTGCGCATCAAATCCAGTGTCCAAGTCAAGCCCAGGTCTGCCCCACATCACTGCCCGGATTATCCGGAGGGATCACCGCCAACACTGATTTGGCCGATATTTTTCCCCCTGCCGGATCAGATTACTGGCCAATTATTCGCGAAAAAGAGGAAGCTGCACCAAGCTCAAGTTATGCAAATGTACGATGCTGCCGGCTTGCCCGCAAAACAACAAGCGGCTCTAATTAATCCCATACATTGCAGGGCACCAGCAGGTGTTATAGTTAATTACACCCACAACTTAACAGGGACGGAAATTTACACCGTTTTCTTATATAAGCCATACGGGGTTTTTTTTTTTTCCAGCACAATCTCCTCGGCACAGTTCGGGCTTTTCGGACAGTAAAACCTGTGAGTGATAAATGGATCTAAAGGACCCGTCTGGCACTCCGCGATTTGTTCGCATTTTTGCCTCAGTCGATCCATCATCTGGATGTGGGAGCTATTGTTGGGGCTTAAAGTGTGTTTGTTGCACTGTAACACACACACACACAAAAAAAGCTTTTGGTCATTACAGAAGCGATTCCAACTGATGCACGAGTGTTACAACAAAACCTGTGCAAATTACAGGCTGTGCCGATGGATATTTGCAAATTCAAGTGACGCACTGTACTGCTGGCTAAATCCGTTTTAAATTTGTACACTGCGGTTGGATGCAACTGCATGATCGGTACACAAACAGTCTGCATGAGCAGGTCAAACTGCTACAGTGTATTGAAACTTACATGAAGTTGCAGCAATTACACCGAAACACTTAACATTCGAGTGTTGAAATTATAGCCCATTATGCATGCGGTGTTGCGCTACCCAAGGGCAGAGTTTGGGGGTTGTTTATCCCCCAGCACCCATTTCATGCGATTGTAGTTTCGCCTTTAAGCTGGTTGCTGGAGTAAACAATCAATATCTTCACTCCTGTGTGCTTATGCAGTGGACTTGAGGTAAATCTCTGAGATATGCCCGCATACAACCGGACCTAAACCCGGATTTACTATCATGTAAGAAGTGGATTTCCCCGCACTGGCTGCTCCGATACGGTACACAAACACCATCAAGGGCCTGTCAATCCGGTCTCTAAAACCCAGCTTATCCAGCACATTCATCAAAACGGGCTCCCGTTCCTCTCCCAAAACCGCCTCCTATATGCGTGATGCCGCATTATCCGGTGAATATCCGGAATAATTTCCAAACTCCGCTGGGTTCTCCCTTCCCCCCCAAAATTCGCTCCAGAAAGTACCCGGATTATGCGGACCTCCTCGTGTTTCTGCACCGAAACGGAGATCTAGCCAGGAGATAGTAAGGCCCTGCAGCCCGTATCTGCATCACCCCCGGATATTTCGCCAATTTATTTTTTTTGGTCATTATTCGCAAAACGGGTTCTTTTCAAACCTTATGAATCAGAGTATGTTAAAAAGAGGATGTACGGAGTCCAGTTGGTCTTAATGAGGTAGGTTGGACGCATGCGAGCGTGGCGCCAAAAGGCATCGGTGGCGTCCGTAGCGTCACATTCTCTCAGTGGAGGCTCAGCCGCCGTACGGGTCGGTCATGCCTAAGCAGCTCGGTGTTGTGCACGTGGTTCCGGACCAGACGAAAGGTGTTACGTGACATTACATGTAAGTACACTTAACTCTCCATGCAGGTCAAAAATTTTGTTATATTATCGGACACATTAGCTCATAAGAAAAAAAAACGGAAGAACTCCGCGAAAACCAGCGCGAATAATCGCGATTTGATCTGGTAAATACGGTACATTCGCCCAGATTGCTGGTCGGATTTAAATGCCACTTGATGGGGAGTCATAAATTACGGTTACGTGGGAAAATATAGGTAGGACCCACAGGGATGTGACTCATATTGGGGCAGACCATTATTGCCAAAGTTTGCAACAAATATTGGTCCGGAAACTACGATACCCTCAGGACTATTTTTTGTGTATACGACGTTCATCAGGTGGGGGGCGTTTTCGCATCATGCTTGGTTAACAAACTGGAAAGCGTGTCGACATGACCTCCACCCACTTGGGTGATGTACTTTACAAGGAAAATGTACAATAGAATTGGCGATTATTTTTTTCCCCCCGGTGGGTACAAGTCACGCACATCGATCAGGTCTCGATAGGCTTTGGGTCAATATCTTTTTCTTCTTCCTCTGGCTGCTGGAAAGGATGTGTCCCTTGAAAGGACCTGGCTTTTTCAAGTGACAGCGAGGAGATCTGATAAGGTCCTTCTGCTAAGTCCGAGCCGGGAATAAATCGCACCTTTCGCAATTTCCACGTTGCAGATTATTCCGGAGGTCGGGTCACCCTCTCCTGCCATAAAAAGACGTGGAAACGGCCGGCTGGGGGCTCATTTCAAGCCAGACATATCTCTGCATCTGACACCTACTAACGGTAGGCGCTTTGGCTCTCTTTTTGCTAACAAAAAAATAGGTCAAAACTATACCAAGGACTGGACGTGAAAGCTCGCTAACTAACTGGCAAGCGCTGAATAGGAACAAATCAGAAAACCCGCTTCTTGATTCTGATCTCGCCTCTTTTGTGCAAAAGTTGCACAAACTTTTTTTTTATCCAGTGTGCGTGGGCCTCTTCAGTCAACCCTATTTTGCATACCCCATTGTGGAGTCGCAATCTCCTAAGAAAAATGGGCGCCCCTGGTGTTGTAGCAACAATTAGATTATGCCTGGCACGTCATAATTCCCGACTCCGAATTACGAGTCATTGCGATGTAGGAGCAAAATTTCCAACTAAAACATTATTATTTTTATTACGTATTATTCGTCAGATGGTTACTTGACCTGGTAACCGTGGCAGTGAAGTAACCCCAATTAGGTGCACTTCATTTTCCAAGCCGATGGGGTAGGTCGTATACGACGTATTATTAGTCATACCCGGCAAGTAATTGCCCAAAGGAACCAATTAGAAGCTAATCCAATTACTATCCAGGGAAAAGAAAGGGGCTCGAGCTTCACTTGCCGAAAGAGGCGAGGACGGACCATTACTCAAACTTTTCGACAGAAAATGGTCACAAGACGGAGACGACCCGTAATTTAAAAAAAGGGGGGGGGGGGGATATGCTTTAAGTGCGACTAATTTGACAAAGTGCAGACTCGGAGACGGTAGACCTTGGTCCGCATTGTGATGCAAATTCGGTGCATATTTCAGCTTCCAAATCGAGTATATAACAAGGAGAGTCTGTAACAGTATAGGTCTGTTTGCGTAAAACGAGAGGAGGGGGGTAGAAATCGATGACAACTTTGTACGTTGGTGGTTTTCCTCTTTTAAAAAAGGACCAGAAAAGACTGCTGGAGTCTATTCTGCACTCCCCTAGAACCTAATCCTTTCATTAATGCCAGCATTATAATCGCAGCAAGCTCCGGTGCCGGCCTATTTCCTCAAGAGGACATCAACCTTACCACTCTGTTTCCTCCCGTGTTGCCAAATTGCTAAGCCCTCCCCCATTATATAAAGCAGACAACGTGTTGATTCCTTTATTACGCTTGGCCTTCCCAGGCTCAACTTAACCGTAACCTGAAGCAATTCTCGACGGGATTTCTAACAATGCGTTCAATAAGCGCTTCACTTGAAACGGGTGCACTGCCCCGTAACTATGAGAGTGCATATCTGCAAAAACCCGAATCCAATTCGACTGAAGAACTCTGGTTATATACCTTCAACAACCCACACGAAGATTGAATGCAAAGGTTGGAAGCATGCCATTGAGGAAGAGGTCATTTACTCGGCCAGTTCAACCGATGTAACAAAAGTCCAGGGGGTTAAAAAAAAAAAAAAAACAGATTGCAAACTTCAGCGCACACTCTATAACGTAATCCGTTTTTCTACGACTACTTAGGAATAGCTCGCACGCTATGTTGCATCTCGAAATCCGGTCAGATATAGGACGAAAGAAAATTTGTCCACACTTCCGCTCCATAATCTATATATAACCAGGACGCTCACAATACAGTATACATACTACAGTACGTGCCATGTGGGCATACCGATCAGAAGATAATTGCAATAAAATATATTCGCATCATCTTTCCATGGCATGCATCAGCGCATCGATGGCCAATTTGCCTCTTTGGCCCAGGGGGAAATCATTCCAGGGGCAGGGGCGTACATCGTATACGGCATTCATTAAGTGCAAATCCATGTGTACCTTCGTCAGATGATTTCCCACCAGGCTTTGGGATCCTCCCCGAAAAAAAATTTCAACCGACAGAAATATTGCATCTCCAATCGTCGTGTCCCTGTGCAGGTCACACGGTATAAAGGTTGCACCGGCTCTGAAGAGGCCCGTCCTCGAAGGAATAGGCCTGCAAATTCGGGCAAAACTTGGGAGGCAAATCTCACGGGAAGAACTTCTCTTTCTTGTTGCAGTGTGGATATAATCCCTGCGACGACGCCCCGGATGACAACCCAACCAGGAGTTTTCGCCCGCTCCCGAGGCATTGTTGGCAATTCCATCAGGGGGATGCACTTTTTTTCCCCACATTCCGGATGCAACACCAGGTGAGCTTTCCGCTCTTTGTTTTCAATGCGCATTGTAACCAACAGAAATGTGCCAATTTGGGCGCCATCCTATAGTATATATTCGGTGGAAATTCCGGTTGGGAGCACTGCTAATGCCTGAAGGGTTTAGAGAACTCAGTTCAGTCCAGCTAAGGCCCCATAATGCGAAAACTTTTGCCATCTAAAATTATCGGTGAGCTGGGAGATGGCGAATCCAGAAGTGTACAAAAACCAGGTGTGTTCGTGAAGGGCACAGCTGGAGGGCAGGCAGGAAAACAGGTGCACGAATACGTGATACTAGGGCGGCCAGCATTTGCGAACCTGGATTCTGCACAAACTGCTTCAGGCAGGGCTTATAACGGTGGTCGAAAAATAATGTTTTTTTTTTTTTTTTTGCAAACCACTAAAAAGGAAATGATCCAAACTTCCATCCAAATTGACCATATAGTTGTTCAACTAAAGTCGGATATTTTTTCGCCGAATTTTTGTCCGAGCTTGTAATGTGGACATTACATTCAAAATGGCAGAGGGGGGGAAAAAAAGGTTCCAAAATAGCTCGTCTCTGCAGCGCAGACAGGTCCTGCCAAATAGACTAGTTTTCCTCCTCTTCACCTCAGCTTTTACAGGCACATTCGTGCCGTGAAACGAAAGTAGAATCCTAGATTTTTAGGCGGGAAGAGGTGAACACGGAAAGTCCGAGACGAGATGCTGGAGGTCCTTGCAAAAATATTCCTTCTGGCGCAGACGACATTTAAATGTCTGGACGATTTGCAAATTCGCTGCCCAAATACTCTCGCTGGGGATAGAGGAATTTTGAATATTTCCTGCAAATTTTATGCCGCTGATGTCACCGCTTCACGCAGTCATCAACGTATAGAGTTGTTGACTGTAATCGCACAAGGCAGTATTTGCACAGTTGATGCCTTTCAGGTTGACATTATGCCGCAGAATTTACCGCATAGTATGGTGGCCTCGGGGATATGCGTTAATGTCAAAACAGGATTCATCGGATCATTATGAGTCTTGCAGCAAGTACCCTGCATTTTGGGTTGGTCATTACGCCGAGTTTTATCGCAAGTGATCATTAATTACATGTATGAATGTAGCAATATAAATGGCCGGTAAATGTGCTGAAAATTTTCGTCTGCACGAAAGAGCCAGCTATACAGTATATGTGACGCAAGTTGTACTGTATAGTATGGAGGAAGTATTTTTGCCGCGGTTAAATAAAAATTGCATTAAAACGGCTGTACAAAACATGATGTCACACATCTAAAGTGCAGCATTAAACAGCAGTCATGCTGAGAAATTCGTGTTTGGTCGCGAGGAATGAAGCAAAAAAAAAAAGTGCCTAAGGGAAATACCGCTCGTATATGGAACCATATATGTACGGGAATGAATTTTTGCACTATACCGCAATCATCTTTTTGCAAATATTGCGGTAACTTCGCACAAGTGACTCAGACACTAATGATAACATATCTAAAGTTAATTCAAAACTTTACTCTCATTTCGCAAGAGCAGCAAAATTTTCTAACCAGTTACTGGTACTGCATACTTTGCCTTTTGCCACCCAACAACTAAGATTTACGTCTAAAGATTTCACAGAAGTAATCTAGACAGAAAACTGGAAGTGGAGTGACGCTATATTTCTCGGACGAGTAATTACGGATGAAAAAAAATTACTCCTACCAAGACCGCTTCTCAGCACTTTTTTTTTTTTTTTCCTCTTCAGGTTCACACGAAGAACTGAAACAAGAGAAACTTCAATTCTATACCTTGATTGCTTTTGTGTTGGTTACAACTGATTGGCTTCCTATGCTGCACCTGTGTTGCTTCATTAACTATAGCAGCCACCTATATACTATACCGTATATTAAACTGTAGCTCATTTTGCCGCCAAAAATGAATTACGCACCTCATAAATAGATCTTGACGATCCAGGCACACTTGAGATTAAGATTTTACGGCCCAAAATCTGAAAAGTTGGATCTCCAGCATCCTCCGTGCAGCTAAAAGCTTCCCTGGAAAATGAGATTAGCATTCGAGGTTCGGGAGCTGCTAAACACACGCTGGTTCCGGTTAGCAAGCCGGCAAGCCATTTGCTCTGATTCAGTGCGGCACTGGTTTCCACAATGTTAATCCCCTCCCCATCCAGCCTTACAGTGGGGGGAGGTTTTGCAAAGGACCGAGCTTTCCAAGGCAGCTTCAATCGGCCATCATACTGTAGCTCCTTACGTGACTTCCCAATCAATTGGGGCCAACCCGGAGGCACACAAGAGGCTTGAAAAGGAACCGCAGAGTCCGGACTCCCCCATCCTAAGTTCGTGCCTCCGGAGATTACCCACACGTACACACAGCACACCTGATCGATCCTCAGCGTGACGTAAATCCAGGGATATGGCCCACCAATTCCTCTCCGGGTCGCCAGTACGGCAAAAAAAAACCCAATAACCGTTTTCCCACGATGCAAAGCCATTATATTCACATCGCTTATCCAGCAGCAGGTGCACAAAATGGCGAAATGATATCCAAAATGGCGGGCATGCTAATAAACACTTGTATTTCATTTTGGCAGATGCCACCGTTACTTCTTGGCAACACTGAGGGTACCAGTTGATTGGAAGGTTTCGGTAATTAGGCCCGGCTGACAATGGCGCCTACCTGTTCCGGAAGTTCAGGCTCCTCGTCAGTGCCCTCTGATGGCTCCCCGAGAGAACGAGGCGTCTCGGTGCTGGCGCTCAGGTCGTCCAGATTATCCTGCGAACGAGAAGCACAATTTTGTACAAAAATGTCACGGCCCAGTTTTGATGCGACGTCTGGGGGAGAAAAAAGTGGCACAATATAACATGGTTAATGGCAACCCCCTTTACTCAGAAAGTCTTCACATCTGAAATTGAATTGGCCCATCCTAACTTCTCCCCGATAAGGGCTGTCCGCCTCCCCCAAAATAATTGCGTTTCGGCCCACAACGACCATACTACAGACACTGTGCCCCCCCCCCTCCCATCTACCTCAATTACATACTTCTGGGACCAGTGTGGAGTGCCCTCTTCTCTTTTACTTATTTCCCGTCTAGAGTAGATAACCATTTTCATGGCTGTGACCGCTTAATTCTAGGCGGGACGATACGGTTTTATAGACCCTCTATATGAACATGGGCAAAAAACTGAGGTTAATAATCTTGTAAAAAAATGGCCGATCAAACTTCATACGATGGAAATTTAGTGTTCCATTCGGCCGTTAGACAGTCACCAATTGGCCAGCTCTTTGCGAACACGAGCCAATTTCAAAGGGGGATATTTACATTCCTTCCCTGTAATTGGATCGTATGTTTGATAGAGGACGAGCAAAGATGGCCACCTCTGTAATTGCACCTTTGATGCATAAATGCAAATTTCACCACAATTTCAACAAAGTAGGCCAGCATATCAATTAATCAATGGGAAGTTGTGCTCTCCAGTTATATTTTATTAATTTTATTTCATTTAATTTGGTTCATGCAGTGGAGCCATCTACCGTAGGTTTCAGAACTAGGCAGCAGCAGTGCAGCCATCTACCCTAGGTTTCAGAACTAGGCAGCAGCAGTGCAGCCATCTTCCGGCAGGTTCCTCATTGAGCATATTTTGTCCCTGGTCGAATATCCGTCGCAACTTATAACGAGCGGATGCTGCTCCAGACTTCACTTTTGCGCCCCGGGGTTTGCCCAATCACATTAAAACCCGGCTCTTGCGTCACCGGAGCGCATCAGAGAGTCCTAGAGGGCGCCAACAGATTAGGCGCCAATGTTTTCATTATTACGCCGAGCCAGCCGTGATATTATATGATGATCTCGGCCACTCATGGCGTCCGGACACCCGTAAAATTGCCCAGGGGAATATATGCTCAGATCCGTGTATAGAGCCCCAGGGCTACGGGTTTTGTCCAGTCCTGATCTCCACCTGAGATAAACCGCGATGGGACAGAATTCATAATGAGCTGGCTTTATTTGGGCGCCAAATTACCAACGGACCAGCGGAGATACTTGCAGGTCTCTTGAATGTAGAGGCCGCATTTCGAGCCGTTTCCAAGCCAGATTGATGTCGTTTCAAGGGGTCGGCTCCAATTTAGATCTAAACTGCAAACATTAAGCAGGGTGAGGCCTGCATCAAGTTTGCGGTCGGGTTTAAAAATATGGTTCCGCTAATAGGTTCTCCTCCACCCCAACCAAGTCCGATTGCGATCAGAGAGCTCGTTCGTTATTCTCATCGTGTTTTCCTTTCTCTCTCTCTCTCTTTTTTTTCTTCTTCTTCTTCGCCAGACGTCAGCACGCGATGCTATACCAATGAAGACAGCACCCACTCCAACCACCCAACAAATCAATGCGGAGTATCTGCTTTGCCTTAAAAATGTGGAGACAAGTGGTCCCTACAGTCGCCGAATCAACAAGTGAAGATTTGAAGTTGCTGTTGGGGCAGTGTATCACCCTGTAGTTTCAGCATTTTCTGTAAGGTAAGGAAAAATATCTTTTCCATCAAGCCCACTTGAAACAGAGCGTGACGTCTGCTCATCTCTGGAGCTTTTCGCTACGACGTCAAAAAGTTTTTTTCCGAGGACCATCTTGTGTTCCCTGTAAATTGGCGACAAGATGGTTCACGACGTGAAAACTTTCTCTTTTGATACGAATATCGCGTTTGCACTCCTTGCAAATCCGAGTCCCAGAAACAGCTGGAGATTGTGTGAGAGAGAAATCCGGGGACTTAAATGGACCGTTCGCCAACTCAACACACAAAAGACTGGAGTTGGTGTTGGAAAGAAGAAGAAAAAAAATCACCCGGAATCGATTCGTTTGTTCTTCTAGTCAGGGTTTGAAACATTTTTCTTTCCTCGCCGATTCCCAAGAACAAGTGACTGGGGACCAATACACTTGAAAGTCCTGGAGAGTTAAAGGTCCGAGCGGTTCGGGCAGCTGGCCATGACAATGGGCCAGGAGAGGCTTCGTTGCTAAAACAGCACAGAGCACTGCTTGAATTGAATGGGAGGAAAATTCAACCTTGGATATTTGCGTCGGTTTCTGTTCAGAAGGAGAATCCGGCTATATACGTATTGAATATGCATTCCGGTCGGAATGCCTTAATGAAGTATTCTCCATCAGCCGATGCAGAGAACAATACTAATCCTTCCTTTATGCTCGAACCATATACCTCGGCATATTTCATTATACACTGTACGGTACGGGTTTTATAAATCATTCCGTTTGCAAATTGTGCGGGATGGATACAAACTATAAAAAAAGGCAAGTCCATTAAAACAGAACTGCACTGCTGGAGAGCTTTTACTCTCCGTTTACATAAACATTAGAGGGTACTCTCGCTAAATTTTTTAAAGGAAAGCTTATACGGTGGTTAAAACACTAACTAGTGTTATTGTTCTATTGAACAGTGTTGCTTTAAGTCTGCGGTTCTGTTATGTTTTAATTTGCCAATATGCGTGCAGAGTTGAACTTTTTAATGTCATCCCATCTGAATGTCCATTTTTAATTGCAGGAGAACACTTCGGCCCAAGCTCCTCAGGCCTCTTTCCAACAGGTAAGCCAACTTTTTCAATTCTCCATAAATTGGGGGCGTATCCAGAAATGTACAATTTACTTCCAAAGCTTTATTCGCTGGGTTATTCATGAGGAATCCAACATGGTGCTCTTGCGCCAGGAGTTTAGTGCCTCTGATTAACCTCCGTTCACTTTCTAAACCCGACATAGAAAGAAAAAAAAACCTGTTGGACATTAGGCTCGCCCAGTGCAATGGGCGTGGCACATCTGTCCGCTGTCCATATAACACGCTCGGCTGGAATGCAATCAAGTGGCCGATAGCCCAGGGTCGCCGTGGAGACCTATCAAATCCGGTGGAATTGTTCCGGGACTCATCTCTAGGATAGGGGGGGGNGGGGGGATAGTTCATAAAAATTGGGCCGGTCCGATACACGGCTAGAAATTGGTTTTACGCTACGGGAAAAAAGTGGGGGTCCTTTTTTTATCCGGATGTGATGTCCTCTGGGGAACATCACGGGGAATGATCGATATATGTGGGGACGTACCAGAGACCGGTCTTTTCCTGTTCAATTGAATTCGGACTTTGCCAGTGGGCAAAATGCTCCATCACCTATGCAAATGTGGATGTGCACAAACGGTCATTAGCGAGAGGACCTATATATTTTGGGTCGACGAGGACAAAAATGACGTTTCGAGCTGCCAGCTTTCGAGGCAGTGGAGAAAGATCGATTAAGCATTCACCGACTTCGCGACGTTCTTTCCTGATAAAAACAAGAGCAGCCGAAATCCCTTCAGAAATAGCATCTATCATGTACGTGCCGGTTGTGAAGTTGAGCAGATGTACCGAGCCAAATGTCTATAGAGGAAAACGCCAGGTCTCATGCTAGCAAGGTGACAAATGTTTTCTTATAAGGAACTTCATTATTTGTCTTCTTAAAAAAAAAAAAAAAAAAGTAAACTGATTTAGAGTCGATGTTTCTTCGGCCGACACCCACAACGAAGTTACCTTTTTTAAAAAACCAAAACTTACTAAGGTTTGATCGAAAAAAGCGATTGCGTGAGAATGCAATATCCCCCCCAAGAATTTTTGATGCCCGGGCCATATTTGAGAACCTGAACGTCGCAAAGAAGAGCCGTGGTTCACCTTAAGCATGACCGGAGGCGAGGTCCTTATGCCCCTCCACCAAAAAGTGCGGAGTTATTAGCATCGAAATTCGATTCGGCTTATCTGGGCGGAGGATTTTCAGAGCCAGCTTTTCTATGGGTCGATCCATTTTTGTTAAGAGTAAACGAACCTCTGGGGGGGAAAAAAAAATCCGCAAATTTTTTTCATCATTCCCAATATTCATATCACAATATTATTCTGAACGATAGGACTCGTAATGGTGCGTCGTGTCATGTGCAATCCAGTCCCGAACAACCCAAAAGCGAGATAATATTTTTGCGCGTAATGCTCCGCTGCAAGGCATCCTGCCAGCGATCGCTAATTGCCGCGATTTTTCAACCACCCTTTATGGCGGTCATTTTCGCGCGCACTTGTCTGCGAATGACTTTACCCTCCCCACTCTATATTTGGTGGAATGTTGAGCAGGTAACAAAAAAGTGGGGGCCCTTCATAATTCGAGCCTGCAGTTATTCGATGCAATTTGCGCTATATTTTCATAGCGGGATGCGCATAGAGGCCATTAGTATGGAAATGGGTGTAATTGATCACGAATATGTTGACTTATGCGGGCACACATTGATTGACCAGGTCCCGTGTGAGTTGGCAAAATCTGCGAGCAGGAAAAACAATGTGTTGGGTTCCGTGTCAACAATTTCGCCGGGAATGTTCTCGAGATTATCTGCATTTGCTGAGTCTGCATGAGTGTGCATTGCAGTGACATCATCTGGTTCAAGTACGACGCCACATAGCTTTCATACTGATATTTTCCATTATGCCAGCTCGCAAATCACAGGGCCGTCACAACCTTGCAAATATGATGTCACACTATAAGCTTTTCTGACTGCCAATAGTCCTATCCGTCACTCGATCGACTCCCTTTAAAAAAGAGCCTACAGTTCAAACTCACCACGACACGGCCAATACATCTCGTCCCAAAGTCCCCGACATTTCCAATTGGGTTTTCCGATTACAAGATGTCAAGTGGAAGAATCTGCTCCGGTTTGGGGGGTGACAAATGACACTGTCGCCTAAATATACTCTTCTTTGCCCACCGAGCTTATTCTACCTATCACTTCGCCGACAGCATCCGCATAGGACACACTCTATAGGAGAAGAAAAAAACCCCCGTCGACATCAGAACGTGCTCTGGCACCACTCTGAGCGTAACATGGACAAAGATGGAAAGTAACCCGCCCCCTAGTCGATGGTCCGTCCAGTGATTGATTCTCTTCTCCAACATGCCATTCCTCACTCTCAAGAGGGTTAAGTTAAAAAACCACTCATGACCCATCCTGGTCGCTAATATCGGAAAAAGCAGGCTATACACAAAAAGGGCGGATCGCACATACAGGGTGTATGTACAAAATAGAGCAGTTTGGTGTGCCTCATAAAACCGAATAAATTACCAGTTATACGACCGTATCGTGCCTATCGTTGTATATCCATGGTAGGAAAATAGACTTTTGGGTCCGGGGTCTATTTGTGCAAGCAGTACATTAGCAAAGTCCCCGAGTTGGTAGGGGTTTATCAAAGGAAGACATTTTTATCTCATCAGGTTTGGCCATGCAAAGAGCGTGTTGACAGTGCAAACTGCAGTCTGCGGAGGCCTGCAGGGTTTTACAGAGGGTTGTAGGGTGGAATGGGGTTCATATTAGCGTCGGCGCCATGTACATCATGGGTGCCCCCTACAGCGAGGGGGTAAATTTCATCGCAGGTGCCAAACGCCATTTGGCCCGTGGCTCAAATATCATTTACAGCCTCATCAGCCCCAGTCCTTAGCCCACGGTCAATGTTGGATTTTAACCAACCAGAGGTACAACATTGTCCGAGACCGGCATATAAATGATGTTTTTATGGGCATTATGGGGGCATGAGATACGCTTATCCATTAGGGCAGAAGCGGGATAAGTACGCCAAATGGGTCAGAATTAAGGTCAATGATGTCGTAAGATATAGCGAGTGTGTCCAGAGAGCTTAGAAATGTGGGAAAATTATCTAGAAGAATGCATCGTGCTTCACTGTACAAATGCACAATTGCACAGTGTACAGGTAGAGCCAACACTGTTCTAAATTCGCGGCAGTGTTTTCTTTGATGCTCTTCCCCCGCACATAAAAGCTAAGAGCCGCATATTTCATTGATCAGGCAGTTGAGCCTTTCAGGGAGGATTTGCAGGTACACCATTTCGCATTTGAGATAAAAAAAAGGAAAAAGAGAAGTCGATAAATCCAGGCTATAGTATATTTTGCAATAGCAACATAGATGGTACCTTAACTTAATGATACTATTTTGTAAATCTGCAGTCTTCATACATATTCCCCCAGGGCCAGCTTTGAAAGCAACCAATGTGACTGTAATGGTGGCCATTGCAAATTAAAAATGGCGGAAAAGGCTTTTCTCTCTCTCAAAATACATAATAAATCAACTTATACGCAAAAAATGGGGTTCCATCGAATATGCCAAGTGTGTCACACGATTGTGACGCACAGCACTTATAAATCTAATATAGTAGTTCAGTAAAATTCGATTACTGAGCTTGAGTAAGGAAATAAACTCGATTTCCTTACAAATTCGTCAAGCGGTCCTATCTCACTGTTGGAGGGGGGGGGGGGAAGAAACGCTCTTCAAACAGCTTTAAAAAAAATCCCATCCAATCTACAGCCGCCAACTTCTAAGCTGTACGGAGTTAACTTTCCTGTTTGCCTCCGATCATAAATAGACTTTATAGCATGGTAATTCCTACGTGACAAGGCGATTATTTAGACAGAAGCTTAAAATCGTGTACCGACATGATCCTAACAGGCCTAACAGTTTACTATTCATCCTGTCAGTTAGACTTACCCTACAACAAAAGAGACTCACGGTTAGCTCTGAACAGTCAGGATGAAAGTGTTATGCCGAACACAATTTAAATACAAGTATGGTGTATAATGAAATTGAAAATATGGCATTTTTAGTAATATAACTGTTTCCTGCCTGAAACCATCCAGCTTCCTTTCACAAAATGCATCGCGTCCATAATTCTGCTGCGAACAATGCGAGTTAATCACGCGAGGAAAAAGCGCACACCTGGGCACCACTAGATTCTCCGGATTCTGCTGCATTCTTGCACAAATGTACGCCGGATTCCGGGGAATGATTTCTCCCTAGAGCAGCATAAGTAGGACGATCGTATCAATTATTTGCGGACCGGGCAGCAACAAAAGTTCTCGGGTTCATTTTCAACCCAAACCTGCCAATATCTAACATGAAGAGAGGTCGCGCCCGTATATTATTAAAACCCCCCAGCAAAGTTTTGCGGTCGGCCATTTTCATCCACGAATCGCTAAAAAGAGCCATGAATTACCATTCCTGAGACACTTTTCCGCATATATCACGTTGTGTCACCGCAGAAAATAGGCTTAAGCCGCGCAAGCCTTAACCGATAAATATGGCCCATCTCCAGAGATGAGCTGTAAAAAAGCGGTCACGTCCAGGTCACGACCTTACATGGAGTGGGAGGAGGGCAATAAATACCCATCTACATGTACAGTCATGCCCTTTTGGTTTCTTCCTTTTTTCCTCTCATGGGAAACACCCCCCGTAGAAATGTGGTCGCCCCGGATCTTCTCTCGAACTATTGGGAATGTAGCGCACGCAACGTTTGTCCCGTATATTTCCCACCGGATAAAAAAAAAAGAGTTCGGCTCCCATCGGAGAGCCCGGATATCTGCGAGGGGCAAAGAGTCAATAATAATACGGATTGTTCCGGACCGGTCGCAAAAATGGGGCGGAAAACCAACGGGTTTTTGATGAATTTTGAGAACCGCAGAGAGTTCTCTCTCTACTGTTGCGGAAAATTTGCATTCTGCTGGGCTAGAACCGACCTCCCAAGCGCCTGGAGGGATTCAACTTTAAACCCAAAAACCAGTTTTGCGGTTCATTTGCCGGCTGAGGCATCTCCAGGGGAAAGCAAGCGCCCATCATTAGGATACAATCAGCCACGTAATATATATAAGGTTGATGTCGGTGCAATGACGGGTTTCATTTAACAGGCAGATGTCTCTGGCAAAATGCTACAAGTTTTTAGCAGAATTAATTACTTTTCCGGGTGTATGACCACCTCATTTTCAAGTCCGGAATGAAACATCCAAACTTGACAAGTATCGCTCTAGAAGATTCGCCCAAAACTTTTGGGAGCCAATTAGCCTACCAATCAGTAGGTCCAATTATACAAGTTCAGTTCGCGTACCGCAGTTGCAAAAAGGATTCCACGCAGTGCTCTCGATTTTATGCAGTGAAACCACACTGTAACACTGGTTGCGTATTCATGATAAGCATTATCATAAACGTGCGGGAAATGAAAATGAACCCTGGTTTTCGAAATGGTTAGAATAAATACCTCATTTTCTATGCACACAATGCGAGGAAACAGAAGCAAACCAAGCAGAATTGCATACACTTGTGCAAATTCATTCTCAGCTGGAAAGACTAACAACCAGCTTCCTCAAGCCCGCCTGCACTTGGAATATAAATACATTTCGGGGGGGCCCTTTAATTTCCGGAGCCATGTTGCTCAAAAGAATGGCAAAAGACTCGTCTTCTTCTTCAATCTGAAATTCGAGGCAGGAATATGAAGCGCTGCGAAATCAATTCGGCAGATATCGAACTCTGTTTAATTTTCCACGTTATCACTCTTACGGATCAGACCACACCGCCTGCTGCAAAAGAAAACAAACTTCGCTCGATAATGCTTCTGGCTCATTTTTGGAAGGGAATGCAGGTCCCAAAGTTTATTCCGCATTCGTATGTCACTAATTGCATGAGCTAGTAGCATCTCCTGTGGGCCTTCGAATTCATCCCTAACATGAGGGCACACTTATCCCCGAGAAATTGGTTGTTCACATGCACGATAGATGGTGGGCTTCATGCGAGAATGGATGCGGCCTGCTGACATCTAGAGGTCCTGCAGCGTGTCCTGTACAATGAAGCCTGATTTCGAGAAAGGCTATAACTCAGCCTCCTTAGTAACAATTCACTGATATATTCATGGAGACTATTCACTTCAACATTTTCAAAAAATCGTTAGGCTAGTTATAGGTACCTAAACTCCATGCAAATTATGGTAATAAATGGCTGAACTCGGTGGTGTCGGCAGGCCGGAGAAGTAATGGCGATTAATGACTATGAAAGGAAGCAAAATAATGGCGACTTCATTTGCATAGGATCCAAGCCCTCCAGATTTATAACTTGCAATTAGTTCTGCACACATGTGACCGTTCCGCTAGATCAATTTCTGCTTGGTATATGTAGAGGTCTACCAACAGCCATTTGTGTAAACCAAGTGGTATTGGCCGAGAGAGAGAGAGAGAAACGGAACTGGCGAAGTTTGTGTCTTCGAGAAAGTAGGCCATCTATTGACATCGGGGGTTGGAAACAGACGTATATAGATGGCGCACAATTGCGTCATACCGGGATCGTTGCGATTTTCATGCGCATCCACCGTGTCAAAATAAACTTGCATTAAATGCACTGCGCCACATTGTTGCGATTATTGATGTCTGAGGCCGTCTGCTGGCAGACGTGAGCAGAAACAGTGCTCTAGCTGAAAATCCGTGCCGGTGAGGAAAAGGTGCGTGAAAACTTGATGGATCCTCGCTGGGGAATAAAACCTCGCTTTTAGTATCCCTTTAGGAAGTACAGATAAAGAAACGAGGCCGTTTTCTCCCGCACCTTCCTCTCGTTTCAGAAAGGCAGCCCAGACCATATTCGTCAGCTGCGAAAGTCATCCGGTCCTTTTCCATCACTCATTTCCCAGCCAGTGAAGATTCAATTTCAACCAAAAGGGTATATATGTGTCCCGCTCTTCCTTTCTTTTTTTTTTGTAAAACATCCAACTCGAATACGGTCACGTGGACGTGCATAATTCAATTGGCTTTTTTCCTGCTCTCTCACTCTCCGGCTCCTCACATCAACAATTCCATTACGTTGTTGCCAGGTTGCAGGTTCGGTTAGACAGAGCATGAGCGAAAATGGAGAAGAGGGGGGGAAAAAATTGAACCCACAAAAGTTCTGTGCCGGCCACAAATCCAGAAAGTTTTCTGCGGATAGTTTCTCACGATCTTTCCCCAGAAGCCTCACTTGCCCTATATTGTGCACATAAAAAGAAAAAAAAAGTATATCATTCGTCATCTGAGACAAAACTTTATTAAATTCCTGCTCAGGAAAAAGTACAATATCGACAAAGAATTTCCATATAGCATGACGTCTATTGCTTGCTAGAATTCCTACAAGTGGCACTTTAATTGGACCACCCCCGATCCCTTTTTGCATGTATTACGAAATGACTGTTTGTTACTGTCAGCAAACCGTACTTCTGAGGTGTTTCATCACGTTCATTAATTAACACCACGGTCATCCGGTCTTTTTATTTATTGAAGCGACATTATGGCACATTTGAACGCGTGACGTAACCCGTGCAAATTACTTGGCTGATTGCGAAACTGGCCTGACATATTAGCAACCATCAATTCCGAGCCAACCTCCTATTGTTTCCCGTCTGGCAAAAGGAAGCAACTTAATGATCACTGATTGCGTGGGGATTAAGCCGGATATTTATGGCCGGCAGACATTTTTGCCCGCTTCCTCCAAATGGCCAGCCGCCTCTTTTGATTATACTTCCTCCGATAAATCCGGCAAGGAAATTGGATCATTATCCGGGTTGCAAAAAGCTGCTGGCAAAGTGTTAATCAGGAAGTGCCTGGGGTTTGTGGCGCTCCAATTTTGGCCTGATTTTCGGGTGTGGTGGCCTCATCTCACTATTTCTTTACGACTGGCCCTGCATGCCATTTCGATCTCCCTAAACACTAACTGATCGCAGGATATTGCCACGGATTTACGGCCATGTCTCATCGACTGTAGGTAACACGGCCGGTTATGGTCGATAAACTATTTTTGCACAGAGTGGACACCTGTCGATGACATGTTTAGAAGCGCTTCAAATCACCGGCACGTGCGGGCCATCGTAATCTAACACATGCATTAAAATGCTTATAACCGCAGGCAGGATGGCAGGTAATGGGTCGTCAGTTAGAACTGTAACTTTACCCGGTCACTATTAATGGTATTGGTGACTGGAAGAAGGTTGAAAATATTAACTCCAAATATTTAACCAGATGTAATGAACTCCTGAAAATAATTTAATGCAAACATAATTACTGATGAGCTTGCTCGTAGAATATTAAAAAGGTCAATTTTGTAACCTGCAGCTTCCAATGCAAAATGCGCCATTAAATCCGTTTGAAACCCGATCAATCGTGCCTATTAGTTAACTAACGCGACACCAACCGCTTTGAGTTACATGCATTACAAAAGGTATAGCATAACATGATATTCAATCATTAGCAGCTTATGACGACGATAAGCTGTCTAAAATTACCCCCATTGTTTTGCTGACATTTTACAGAACAACAATCCAGATTATTTAGTAGCGCTCAGCCGTTGCAACGGAACAAAATCATAAGTCAGACTAAGCCAAATCCGGTCCAAATATCCGGGGCGTAACCCGCCAAAGATGGCCGCCCACACATCGATCTCCAAGTATAGTCAAGAAGTCCTTATCTCCTCTCACAAGGTTCACCCACACCTTTTTCCACCCCCACTCAAGATTTATTATTCCTGACTGAATCCTGATGCTTCCAGTCTCCGCCTCCGCCCAGAATCTTTATTGTGCTGCAGTGACCTGACCTGGCCTCCTTTTCGGCTCCAAGTCAGCCAGCAGAGTCGCGAATTATTAGAACCCCCCCCCAAAGGCGCGGACTTTGCACCGGAGGTGTTCGGAAGGGACGTGGTTTACGCCGCCATCAACGTCAATTTGGGCTTTAATCTTCATCCCCAGGCGGCCTTTTGATCAACTTAGCCAAGAGTCCAAAAGAGAGTGGGGGATGAAGCGCAAATTGCTATTCGCAAACTATTAATGGCGCTGATGGTGCGGAAAAAAAAATATCCGAGGGGAAGTGCAGAATTTTGCCCAACAATAATATGCAGAAAAGCATCGATTGCGCGTTACTCGAAATGGCCTGCTGTACTTGATGCAAAAACTGTTTTTCTTTCCAGGCGAGCGCAATATGGCTGGCAAAATATTCTTCGGCGGCCGGTTGTTACGGTTCCCAGCAAAGTTGACTTATTGGAGCCGCACTGTGCTATTGCACCCACTTTCTGCTATGCCACAAACTCGGCGGCTCTAGCAGCATCCATTATGCAGCCATGCCCTGCTCCTCCCTCCTACTTTCCATGTAAACTATGCAACAATTAGGTACAAGTTGCCCGCTTCATCAACATGATCCTAATTCTCTCTGCATGTATAAAGAGCTATGTAAAGCCCCCCTTAGTTGGAGCAGGCCATAAGACAACTGGAGGAATGTCGAATTCTCCTCCCACCCCATCTACCTGATTACCATAATGAATCTTCCAGCGCAGGAACTACAGATAGAAACCCTTTTATAAGCGACAGATGGAATTTCCATTTGGGATTACAAACGGGGATTCCTGATGTCCTGAAAACTGCATTATGTACCGGACGACAATGCTAGACCTAAATATGAAATTCCGACCGCATTCCATCTGGTAGCCGGGATGAAATTTTAGTAAAATTTTTGTGTTTTAAAAATCTAAATATTATGTCACTTTTTCTTTCTGTCCACAGGTGTCGCAACTAATGGCCCGGATCGCTCCAAGCTCCATTTCCAGCCGTGGCGACAATGTAATTTATTCATTGATTCAGGCCGCGGTGCAATGTAAAGCGACGAAATTATGACCTACTAAAAGCGTGATATGTCAAGTAAGCTACAGGATGCCTTGTGGAAGCGAGGGAAAAAACCTATAATAAAATGGAGAAAGGAGATTCGAATCCCTCAGTGATCCATTTCCTAAGGAGTTATAAATATTAATGCCGGAGCCCCTGCCTTCCATTATAGCGCATCCTGTAGTTGGCAGCATCCCCCAAAGGACGAGCAAAGTGATTAAACTCTCACAAGCATTGTGAACATTTGATCAATGTCTGCAGAGGACACACCAGCATTAATAAAACTTGGGAGGCAAGAAAATTTGTGCAACTTGCAGATTGAGAGAATAAACCCGAATCGATAATCCAAGTCCATGGCTATAGCATTATTTGAGGTTAATCCACTGAACCATTTTCAGCAGTCCTGCAGCCTGACCCTTTTGGGGCAGATTGAAAGCAGTGCATCTGCCGGTGAAGGCAATCCAATTGCACTTTCAGAGATGGAACAAAGTTAGACTTGCTGTGTCCCATTGCGGAGAGAGTCGCTGAAAAAAGCCAGCGGGTTCCCTCCAAATAGGAGAATCAAGCTGGTTCAATGCTGCCCCTTGCTATTCAGTACCGAACCACTAAAACTCAATTGTAACCCCTCCACATTCATTACTGAGCCACTGTTTGAATGGTTCGGTACCAAAAACTAATGGCGCTGTGGAGCTGGCATCATGCCTGACTCCGGGTGACAATAAAGCAATCAACTCCAGATGTCACTCCTCTGATTCTGATCAACACCCTAAAATGCAATTCACTTTGAAGGGGGGAGGAAACGTCCAGGATAATTGCTGTTCCAAAAAGCAGTGTATTTTTAACAAACACTGAAAAAAAAATGCTACAAGTTCTATAAGTGATATTCTGGCACATGTCACATTTTTCATGTTACACAGACCATGAATGCACGTACCAGAAGTAGATCACAAACCACTAACATACCAGATGTCCCATGATAAGCCACATATAATAAAGTAAAACTAACAGTAAATTCCATGAACCAGTGAATCATGAAAGTTGTGAATGCAAACACATAATATGTATAACATTAACGCATTTGAAAACAAGATTAAGATTACGCATTGCCGCTGTAAGCAACAATCAACTTTTACGGCTTGCTAGTAATGGTTGGGAAAAAGTGATGGATTGTCCGCACATGGTCCACAGACGGAACTTTGGTTTACGCTGTTATCACTTTATGACCTCCCAAATGTGATTAAACCACAAGCAAGTTTTCAAATGACTAGCCTGCACCTTTAAACAGTGTTATGAGAAAGCACAGGAATGGATAAGTTACGCAGCAAAAATGTTAGGAGAGTGCAAGTCAGAAACATTAACAACATTTTGATATGAAGGCCACAGTTGTTCATGAACTTTGTGTAAACATTAAAACAAGAGCTTGAAATGGACCGGAAGTGCAACACTGGAAAATGAGAACAATAGTCTCGATGCTAGTACGTAGATTTTCGTTAGCATAAAACTGGGTGTGCGTTGCAGTTGTGAAAATTACCATCTCATGTTATATTCCGGTTGTTATCTCCCTACCAGTCTTAAGTTACAATAGCTAACTGCAATTAGCTAACTTTCAAAGCCACTGTAAAATCAGGTTGTCTTGTAAGCTTTCTGTATTAAAATTATCACACCTTCTGCAACTTGGCCACTTTGCAAGCTGAACGAACAAGAACTCATCTCAGTTGTTAAAGCAATGAAGTGGATTAAGCCAGTCAATCCACCTTCAACAATAAGCATGTGTTGTCAATCTTTCAGCATCGTACAATACACTGCCCTCAAGCATCTGGAAATTAACACAGTCGAACTTTCCTACCTTGTGGATCCACTCCTAAGTACTGAAAAGAATAAGTCCCATCTTTTCAATCGAATCAGCCCAGTCTTTGATTTCCACAGTAACCCTTACAATTCAGCTGCTGTACCAATGGTAAGACATATTGTAAAAAACCTGAAGCCACCAAGTGCAAAATGCCAACTACTCTTTCAATAACGCAGATTAACTTCCCAAAATGAATATTTCTTCGGTTATTAATGCAATAGTAATTCCTCCGCAAGTATCAAATGAATTGTACTCAGCGGATTTACTGGTAACAGAAACAGAACCGGTTAGAGAAAATACTTTTTCACAGATTTACCTCTAGCATTGAGGAATTTAACAGATTAAAGTTTCAATGCAGATTTTAATTTGGCAGTGCCTGTGCCACACAATAATTTCCATCACTCTACTCACAGTGTCGATGCATTATGTGTGTTGACAGGATTAAAGACTAATCATGGAAGAGCAAAATCTCATCTAGCTATAGCACCATTCAATTTCCTCTCATCTGCAACAAAATTAGGTTTACCAGGATTAAACAATACGCCATCAATCCAATCTTGCTTGGCTCATAAATTACCTTGCAGCTTTAGCTGCACAAAAATTGACCTGTCACTCATAATTCAGTTTGATTTAATTTACATAAATCAAAAAACTTGCTTTTGAAATATCAGCCCTGGTTCAGAATATATCTTCCCTTCAGTAAATGTATTTGTGCAGCATTTGTTTTCCGTTCTTCATTTTACAAAATCTGCACCCGGCAGCATTCGAGTTACAAGTTGTCTGCATGGGACAATCAATCTCTAACTGCATGGAAACCAAGCATGCCTTTGTGTCAAGTTAGGAAAGTACGACCATCTTCTTTCTGACTTACACTCCCAACTTCCCCATCCCCTAGAAGCTCTCCGACTTCACAATACTGGGTGAGCTTGACGATGACACATGCGATGCTGCATCCCCCTCTCCTCCTCCTTCCCCTCCTGCACCCCATGATTCCTCCACCAGAGGGCCCAGTCTCCCCAAACATCCTTCCCTGTCTAGGGAGTACCCTTCTGAATAACCTTCGCACTCGGCAGCATCCTCACTCACCTGGCTGTGCGACACGCTGTCTGGGAGAGGTAAAGGCTTGGCGACCCCAATTCGCACCACTCCTTTTGGAGCTCCCTTCAATGCCTGGACCGCTTGATCTAAAGAGGCATTCTCCAAGTTGGTATCGTTGACAAACATGAGGCGGTCTCCTGGGATAAGCCGGCCGTCCTGCTGAGCCACTCCACCCGGAACGAGACTGCGGATCACAATCACCGTCTCGTTGGGGTTCATTGGATCCTGGAAGTGCATGTTGGGCTACATTTAGTAGTTTAATTTCCTTCAATTCATCAAATTCTACAATGCAATTAAAAGTAACACCGTAACATCAGATAAATGTTGAATGCTGAGGCCTAGTCTTCCACCCATCATTTTTGCTCAAGAAAACATTAGGACAAGCTATCAGGAGGTACGCTTAGAAAATGACAGCCCATCCACTTCCTACTTTGGTCCAGCCTTATTGCATTTTCCCCCCTCCCTTACTACAGTATTTTAGTTATCAGTGTGTTTAGTAAGATTTCCATATTGTAGTGCTAAGTTTGTAAAACCTGGACCCACATTTTTGGAAGCCCTTTCTTTCTCATTTTCAGCCAGGGGTTCTGTTCCAGTGGGGGGTGTGAAACAAAAGGACCCTCACCTTGCAACATGCCTGGGAGGGGAGGCTTCTTGGAGGGTAGTGTCCAGTGGGTCAAGGAGACCATT
This sequence comes from Catajapyx aquilonaris, assembly GCA_000934665.2. Taxonomy (NCBI): domain Eukaryota; kingdom Metazoa; phylum Arthropoda; class Diplura; order Dicellurata; family Japygidae; genus Catajapyx; species Catajapyx aquilonaris. Next base: position 37,265 of record KZ538155.1, on the reverse strand, counting down.
TGTCTGGGTGTGTGCATTTTGGGGTTTTTTGTCCAACTTGTGAAGGGCAGAGTCAGTTAGGTTCGGTTCAGGAGTAGAGAGATAAAGGTTGTAGTTGTCCCAGACCCCAGAATTGTTAGTTGTTGGTTACATCACGATTGTGGAAGTGGAATAATAGAGAAGAATTGAAGAAAAGATAGTGCTGGATTTATTATCACCCAACCACCTCCCCCCTCCTATCAATTGGAGTCCCATCATCCTATACATCCCAGGTATATTACTGGTCCCACATTCCCCGCGAGCCCGCCAAGCCTCAAGTAGAGGTTTGGGCACTACAATATTAAAATACTCATCTGGGCATAAGACACCCTGAGGTAAAATGAACTATAGGGACCTTGGTAGGGGCTGAAGAGTTGAAGTATTAAAAAAAAAAAAAAACAGCAATCCTGAATTTGTATGCAGTATATAGCAACATCCCCAATATTCAACTGACATGCAGTTGAGCAATACACTCTAATATATTGCTACCCTCTCTTTCATAGGATGTTAATGATTGCTGTCACTGGGAAACACAACAAGTGGGTTCCAGTAATGTGGGTGTGACATGGGCATAAAATGTCGAGAGAGATTTATTGTTTCAGGAACCACCTCACGACCAAAGTAATGGCTCGTGATTATAACCTAGCACCATCAACTTGTTGCAACTCCCTTTGGTACTTGGTTGGTCATAGCTACTGACAAAAATTAATGGCATGAGACTAGATTTAAGGGACATTGTGCATCCACTCTGCAGTAGGAAACTAAAATTCAGGCAAAAAAAATAATTCTGAGGCTGCAATCTGTTTTTCTGTGAAGTGATAGGTAAATCCAGGGCAAGAGGTCAAAGTAAGGAAAGTCCATCCTCAGCAGCCAGCCCTGGAATGGCCAGTACCAGATGAAGTGACCCAATCCTTTATTGCCACATTTCCACCATTGCCTGTCTGATGGCACTTCTAGCTGGCAGACAGTTACTTTTTCCTGACTTGCCAATGGTTACCTTTATGTTCTCAGAAACTGGATTGCACCCTCAGAATTGAGGTTTTTTCTTCTTCCGCCCAATACAGTATTTAGAGGCCAATTTGCAATTCTAATGATGTCCCTTTAATGTGGGTAAAGGGAAAGGAGGGCCGGGGGAAAGGGTGCCCCGAGTGTGGTAATATCCTCACAGGTATGGGGTCAAAACATTAACCACCAAACCAAAACAGAGAAGTAAGTGAAGACCTCAACATATCCCTGACCCTATCTGAGCACAGAGAGTATGACTTTAAGCATGGACAATACCACTGCATAGTGGTGCAGATATGAAAGACCTGACAGGGGCAAAACACCTGACCCCAAACCAAAAACAACAATAGCTGGTCCAACGTACGGCTGAACTGACACTTCCCTAGACATGCTTGAATGCAGTAGAGGAAGAGCCAAGGAATAGAGAGGGGGCATTGGGTATAGATATCATAACCAACACCCAACCTCCGTGCCTCATGCCCTTCCTCTCCCACAAACAAACCTGGTTTGGGGCATGTAACTTTAGCTACATGATATTTTGATAGACACAATAAACATGCCAGTCAGCAGACAGAGAGAGGTAAGATCATTTTCTTAACTTACCCCAAGAAAAAAACTCTGCTGAAAAGCTTCATTAACCACATGTGGAAGAAATCAAGTTTCCAAGAAACCTCAAGCATGTTCTGGTAATTAAGACAACATGAGTAGCTTAATAACCGAATACCCCTTCAAGGCACCTATTGCCTTTTAGATAGTTAAATACCCGTCTTTATTCTATTCCTGTATTGCTGATGGATTTTGTTAAAGGGAACAGGACAACCTCAAGGAAATCCACACAAACACAGAGAGAACTTATTGAAACTTTTTCCCCCATGAGAAACACTTGCACAATCCTAGAAATGAACCTAGAACCTCAGAGTTGGAAGGCTGTGACCTAAATCATTGCCCGACCATCCTTATCAGGAATATCTTGCTAACAATATTGTTTTCCTTTGGCTAGTTTCATGCCTCAAACTATTCATGTTTACTGCCGAGAAGAAGTTGCAAATTGGAACTCCAAATGAATTCAGATTCTTCCATAAAAAATTCAAATGTCATCAATTAATGTAAGCATTGAGTTCATGCATGTCATTCATGTCAATATCACAAGATCATCCCCAAGTCACAAAAATGCAGCTCCTGTAAGCACCTCACCTGATAATCCAGGATGCTGAAACCCAGACCACGTTCTCCTTTGACAAGTTCGATGACCTGCGGCTCTGAGCTCCACATGGCTAGCCCTGTGAGTGGTTCCAGGGATCTGGACTTCATCTTGGAGAAGCTTGTGTCCGTGGTGACAGTGGTGGATGAGGCTAGGGAGCCATCACTCTTTGCTTTCACAAGTCGATCCGTCTGGGGGAACAGGTTCTGCAGGCTGCCTCCCAGGATGTTCTATAATGCAAGCACACTTGTCTCTTATCCATGTCATGGGAACTGCTGCATGGCATACACACATGCTGAAGAAACCATTTTGGTTATGGCCACCACATCATCATTCATTAGAATATTTCATGAATTCGTTTGTTTTAGTTTATGAGGCTATCTGCTTTCCCAATGGTTCTCAATGGGCAGTCTACAGCCAACTAGTGGGCCACAAACCGATCAAAACTTTAATTCATTATGAGAGTTTTATTGGCAAAGGACAATGTGGTAATGAGGTTAGTGGCCACAGTGCTCCTTGCGTTCTTTTTCCCGTCTATAAGTGGGCCACGGTCAAAAAAGGTTCAGAAATACTTTTCTGATCTAACTAAGATGGGTAGAAAGATGAACTAACCCTTGCAGCAAAAGCAGCCCTGTCTTGTGCCGTGTCAATGGGCCTGTAAGGCAAAGGCTCCCCAGGTCTCCTTGCGCAGACCATCCGTACATGCATGGGAAGCTCCTTGAGGATGGTGACTACCTCCATGTGGTTAAGCCCCAGCAGCTTCTTTCCATTCACTTCCAGGAGTTCATCCCCTCCCTGCAACTTCTGGTTTTTCCCCACTGGCCCATCTGCCAATATGGACCGGATGTAATGGTGGGGACGAACCTCCTTGCCATCTTCAACATCCACTGTTCCTTCCAAGCTGATGCCCAGTCCACCTCCCTCTTTAAATTTTGACAGCTGCGACACAACAATCTCACATTCAGGTCCCATCATCTTGGACCACTTGGCCTGGATGGCAGCCTCTACTGTGGGTTTCAGTTCTGTCTCATAGTTGGAATCAATCAACAGCTCCAGGTCTTCTAGGTCCACCTCCCTGTTCTCTGCTTCCACCGTTTCAGTGAGTGACTCTACTTCAGCTTCAGCTTCAGCTTCAGGCTCTACTTCTTCCTGAAGCCCTTGCACTTCCTCATCCTGAAATAAGATAAGTTCCAGGTAGGGTAATAAAAGTAACGTTAGCCTATTTTTGTATTAAAATAGAATAACCCACTATATCAGTTCACAAAACTGTAAAGTAGAGCATGGCATAATATCACAAACTTTGAGAAATGTAAAATAATTGAATTATTATTGCATGTCCTGACGTATCATACATCACAGTGAAAGTTTCAACTCAGATTATTCTATTTGTGAAACAATTAGCCAAATTCTGAAGCACCTTACTACAACTTCCGTGTACAACCTGTCTGAATCCACTCATCATGTCTTATCTATCATATTTTGTCATATTGCTCCAATGTTTTACTATGTTGCATTTTTTGCTTCCTGAGATAAGCTTAGCAACTGAGTATTTACCATATTAACAGGCACATGTGGGAGTGACGCAGCAGATGGGGAAGAGGGTGTGGGTGGTTTCAGTTCACTGTTGGCTATTGCGGCCTGTAGCTGCTCAAACTTCGGCCCCCTCAGATAACGCTCAAGCTTCAGTCGGACAGTTTGGCTGGTGCTTCGAAGAACCTCCACTGCCTGGTGGTTGGTGAAACCCTGCAGTGATTGTCCATCCACCTCCACTATGCGGTCGTTCACTTGGATCATGCCGCATATGTCTGCTGCACTCCCTTCACTCACACTCTTCACAAATATTCCTGACAGCTCCTCTGGAAAAATAATTGAATGCATATTACATCAAATTAACATACGGTACATTCGGGTCAATTACTTCAGGAAGAGCTAAATCTCTTTTCAGGTTGCAGCAATCTTTGCTTTAAAAGACACTGCTAATACTTTCTGAATGCACCAAAAGAATGTCATTACTTTGACCATACTGCATATAAATGCTAAGTTTATTTTAAACCCAGAAATTGCACCTCATTTACAGCTACCTATTTTAAACAGTATTTTAAAAAAACACAAATGTTATTTCAGATACATGGGGCATGTTTACAAAAAATAAACGCGGTTCTGAACTGGGAGCTGTAAAACCACTGAAATGGAAGCCAACAGGGGAAACCGTGCGTATAATTTTTACCGTGCACACCTATTCTTACACACATAATTAAATTTACAAATACATACATTTACATTTTAAAGGTGCATATATAATTTCATGTGGCACATGAGTTTATTTTTGCATAGGCTCTTTGTTTATGCATCCAAACTAGTTTGTATTCCCAGGCCCTACCACCCATACATTTGCAGCAGAGTGCAAACATGTATTATTCGTGGCCTATCTGATTTTAATCCTGTTGCTCAAGTATGTATGCTTGGCACAAATCACGTATACAAATATAGATTTGCTACACTTTTAATTCAGAGAAACAGACAAAAATGCAGAAAGGTCTTTACAAAGTACCGTGATTATTATTTTATAAATGCAAGTTGTCCCTGTACTAGGCCCATGGCATAAAGATTAGGAGAGTAGCATTTTCATGGAGCACTGCCTGGAAATGTACATGTTATAAAATATATGCACGATTGTCCTGTGGCTTCACACCTTGAACCAGAAGACTGACAATATCTACGACTGGTTCACCTATCTACTACACCTTTCAGTAGGGATCATTTCTGAACATATCATTGCTCAATATTTTTGACAACTTGTAACTGCACAAAATTTCCACAATCTTTCCACATACCTGTACAAATATCTTACTATTACAAGACTGACCTTTTTCACACACATATCCTGCGATGGTTATTCCCAGACCATGCGCATCCTTCTTCAGCTCAACTTCAAGTATCTCCATTTCAGGCAGTTTGTCCAACACCATAGCATCCAGGTCCGAAGTAGGGGCCAGCAGGTTGGTGGCCCCTGCCCTCGTCACCGATGTGGTGGGTGGAGAAGCAGCACTTGGTTGAGGTTGCTAAAAATGAGACGATACAGTGGCCTAATCAGTACTCCATGTGGACAACTGCAGAGCAGCAATGAGTCGCTGGTTCCTCATTTTACACTTTTATCTACATTCTTGAAACATCTGACACAAAATAGGTTTAGAGAAAACTTGCTGTCTATTTCCAAAAAAACTGTTCATTCTGCTACCTCCGAAGAAGAACATTGAAGAGCAAAGGCAAACAATGTTAGCAATCATTAACATGTTCCTTGTGGCAGTATTGATGATGCATTAAGCTTCATTTGATAATTATTATCCCCTACCGATTTTCTAAGCTGCCATGTACGTTATCTTTAACTGCCTGCAGTGGTGCATAAATTCCCAATAGAAGTTCTCATCTATCACAAACTGCGTTTCACTCAACCAAATTTGCTTGAAACCTGGGAAAGTATTCCTTGCAGGAAACCTCTCTGACAAATGCAACCATAAAATTAATAACCTTGGGACAATGGCTCTAAGTTCATTTACTCAGCCTACCTTTCATTAATATGTACCAAGAACAGCATGGATATACTGTAGGCCTACTGCTTAAAAACTCACAATAATTACATTCACCCTGAATGAGTGCAACAAGAATTACAGGCAGAGGAAAGTATGGGTCCCGAGAAAAATCCAAGGGTCAAACAAATCAGGTTCAGAATATTCTGCCTTGCATTACAGAAACCATATCCATATTGGAACTTCAGTTTCAGATTTAATGAACAAGAGCAGCAAAACATTATTAGTCAAACTTTGAAATGTAATGTAAGGCTGAAATGTAAAGAGGTGGAGCTGCAAAAAAAAAACAGCTTGCAGGCACTATGTCGAGCATGTGATGTCTATCTAGCCAAAATCCATATTCACTTTGCAACCATGTCGGAGGGCAAGGGAATTGAACCCACTCCTGCTAGAACTTTCCATTAGAATCTCAACATCTCCCTAGGTCCCTTAATGCAGCGCATTCCTTAGGCCCAAGGAATTCCCACATGCCAAACTCCATATTTGCGCACTTCATTATTTCCCTCCTCGGTGGTAGCATGAACTCTGGCTTTCCACGTTTTTCCTCCACCTACTTACCAACCTCACGTGGGACTCTTAATAATACCGACAGTAATGATCCTCCTGCCTGAACTGCTACATTACTCAAGTAAGGCTACAGTTATCACTTTCAAAATATTTCTTGTTCATCAAGTAGGTATATTGTAAAGTGAACTTTCTTGTTTCAGAAAATCACGGGGTTCCTTCGTAAAAAGGAACATCCGCATCCTAAGATCATCGATCATCATAAGATATTTATACTGTAGGCCTACTTAGGTAGATAACATATCCTCTTCATATATTAATTCAACAGATACTGCTGCATAAAATGTTCTCGATATAAAAAGATCGATGTTTTCTTGTAACATCTTCACCCAGAGTTTAAAATATGAGGTATTTGCACTGTGATTAATTATTATTGTCTCGCATTTAAGCTAAATGCCCAAAACAATATTTAGACTAACTCCTTCAGTTATGTCACAAAGTATGATGTAGCAGAAACTACACAGAAGCTGAACCTACACAGTCTTCCCTAAGTTCAAAGTCAGTACGGTAGCTAAGCATTTTAAGCTAGTCAAGTTTGAAAACTTGACTTCATTAGCATCAAACTTGCAGCTTACATGTAGCTCGATGGTAGGGCTGTGTGATGAGGCCTCCTGACTGAACATGAACTGATCGTCATAAGCTTCATCGTTGCCCTGGCTGAATGGATCAGTGTACCCATTCTGAAGGAGGTGGCGCTCCAGTTCGTCGGGGTCCCCAAGAATTTTTGTGGGGACAATTGGTGCATGGCTGTTGAGTGCCTGGAGAAGTACCAGAAATTTCCATCAAAATCATCCCTAGAAACCATTCAAAACGCTTCCATGCTCACATTTGCTCAACATACATGCACTTCTTCCACTAAAAATAAAAGGTGCTTAATGGGCAAAACACTATCACTGCTACAAAACTGCACATAAACAATGCAAATTATAAAGCTAAATAAAAACCATGGTAAAACTGCAGACTGTATACATACATCGTCTTGTGCACTACGACACCGAAAGTTTCTCTCAGGCATTTGTTCGTAAATGGACAACTCAAAGAAAAGACGTGGTTGCGTTGCTGTGACATGAGGCAGTGGATATCGAAGCACATTCCAAATTTCATTTTTTTCTCTCTCTCTCTCTCTCTCTCTCTCCTGCAATATTTGCTTTTCAATTATGACCAGTCACAACATTCACACTAGGGTATTAAAGACTCTGACAACTACATGAATATATAGGCCAATCACTGTCTGCCATGCAAGCTATTTGAGGGATAGGGACATCAGATCACTCTCCAGACTTGTACACACAACACTTCACACCACATGCGGCTGACCAAAGGTAAGCCAAGTATACCCATCAACAGGTGGATGGATGCTGCTATAATTCTGCACAACCTTTGGTGATCAAGGATTGAAAGTTGACAAAATAATGGACGTCATGCTCTTTAACCATCAAAACAAAAATATATATGGTCGCTCTTTCACGATGCAATTATTCATAAGTAAAAGACGTTCACATGCAGCTGGTTGTATAAATTATTCTAACCTGAGGCAGTCTTCACCAGCTCTTAACATTTACAAATAAAAAATAGGTGTCAGCATAGGTGACCCTCCCCCCATCCCCCCCCAAAAAAACTGCAAAATGACCCTGATCGAAAAAACACCAAAGACAAAAAATATACACACTCTTACAGAGAGAAAAAACTCAGGGGCAATACAAAAAATAGGTACCGAACTCAAGAAATAGTGCTGTGGCAAAAATCAAACTGAAAAAAGAAAAACGTTAAGGATATTCCACAGGTGTTGCGAGCACCCACCCGCTGTGGACAGGTACACCGACCTACCTTTGGTCATTGGCTGGAATCACTTTTTGTCTGTGTGAAGTCATCCTGAGCCGGAAGCCAGATGGAAAAAAAATTAAATAAGGAGTAGGAAAAGGAAATAAACCAAACAGCAATCTATGACTTAACACTAACAGTCAAGAAGGGCTGTCCTTCTTCCTCATAAAAGTGAGGATATCCATTGCCTCATGAAAAGCAGCATATATATCTCTGACTCTTAGACACTAGGTTTGGATTTTCCCACCACCCCCAGCACTTTGGAAACAAGTAAATGGCAGTGGGCATCAGCACCTAGCTTGCTCTTACATTATAGTCTGGTGAAGATGGTTCAATGGGGCGGGCAACCACCAGTCGAACGTGACTTCCGGTCTGCCGCAAAACTGCAGCAACCTGCTCAGAGCCCATTCCACGCAGGTTGACGTCCCCAATTTGCAGTATGTGGTCTCCGCTTTGCAGCCGTCCATCCTGCGGCCACGGGGAATTGAACAAAACCGTCCATCTTGTTGGACTGCTCCCTCCCCGGGGTTAGGGGGTAGGTAGGTGGATGTGTGGGAGGGTTTGTGGCAACTAGCCTCTGTTCGATGAGGCAATTTTCCAGGACACTCGACTCCTACAGCCCAAGCCCCAGGATCCAAGTGACTCAGGTGACTGCGTTTACATGGCATTAAAAGGTGGGGGGCCTCCATAGTTAGTGGTCCCATCAACCGGGGGTAACTACCACGGTGGTTGACGTCTGCTTCTTGCTGTTTACTTATTAATTACACAGGGATGCAGGAGGGCACTCGGTGGGTAATGCGTACTTTAGTGCACCACGGTAAAAGACGCGCCTAAAGCAGATCAACCCATGTAAATGCAGTACCTCAGTTCATGATTTGACTTTTTCTTTTCAATTCCAGCACAGCCTGCAGGAGTAATGTCCTGGAAAGCTTCCAGGTATAATTGGTTCGAACTTACCCGATCCGCCACACCGCCAGGAAGAATGGTTTTGACCACGACACCAGTGCTGCGACCTCCAATGATGCCAAACCCGAGTCCAGTGCCATCGTTCATGAGGTCAATTACTTCTACCTGAGCCCACTCAGTGTTCAACTGAAAATAAAAGAATCGTATTTTACTGCATCTTCTTCATAGAAAAGTCATTGAATCCATACGAACAGACTAGAGAGCGCTAGAAAGAGAGAGAGAAAAAACGTTGAATTGATTTCGCGTCTGTGTCAGAGCATGGAGTTGACCCTGCGGTTTTCCTCGACCACTTGCAGGCATTTGATGTATTCGAATAAGAGCCTTGGAATCCCCCCCCAACCCCACCCCTGCTGCGAACTTGTTCCTGTGCTAGAATGGGGGCTTGCACGCAGCCGGGAATCGATCCAGTTCCCCCTGCATTTCCAAGTCAGTCTTCCGTGCACGCGGCCAGAGGGCTAAAAGGCCTACCCTCGCAATTGGGCTACGGGGCTATTTCCCCTCAGCGCCAACTCTTTTTCTGCTGGAATATACCTAGGTCTCATCCAGAATAAGCTACCCCTTTCTTGGATGGCAGACCTGCCCACAACATGAGCCAAAAAACTAATATTTTGTCCCATAACATTCTCCCCGGATTCGGTTTACTCGGGTTTACTTAGTTACTGTAAAGCCAGGTAGCATTTCTTCCAAATTGGTCTAAATTCGGGTCTTCAGCTAATGTGCACCTTGACCTTTCGAAAAACTGCATGCACAGATTTTGACCCGCGTGTGGGTCACCCAGGCGTATCGATCTCGTTTCAATTAGAGACCAATATTGACCGCATCAAAAATGCGCAGTCATACCCGCACCAGTGTGAAAAATAAATATTTGCGCGTAAATTAATTGGCCGGATTCGCCGAATCGGCACATGTGTAAACAAAATTTCGGAAATTAGCGCGCCCCGGTTGCTAACAACTGTTTGCGTTATATTTTCAAGCCCTTAGCATAACAAAAGGGCCGGGACCCAACGTAATCTTCGGGTTCGCAGATTTTCCAAACAAGTAATCTGGCTCATAAATCCTAAACTCTTACTCCAAAACTTATCGGCTCGATACATAGCCTGGCATTATACGCAAGCTTGGAAAATCGAGGGAGGGTAAAAGTGGAGCAGAAACTTTCCAAGCAAGGCGACAAGACCACGGAGTGTAATTGCATTTTCGCCACCAATCGAAAGACAACATCTGAAATTGATTTCTGAAGCCAAACCAGATGTAAAAAAAAAAAAAGTTACTGTCGCGGTTCCCAATCTGTGCCAAAGTCACGTTCGACCTTGGATGTTGCTTAGGTTCGCAAATCTATTGGGACCGGCAAAATTTCGGGGGTCCTAAATGTGCCATTATCTCTATAAGTTCGTTTAAGTGAGAGCCCTGGTTCTGGTCGATATACAACATATAGGAGGAAGAGTATATATTTTTATTTATGTGGTGCACGGTTCGGAGCTGGGGAGGTAAAATATACTGGAGGCGAGAAGGAAGAAGACGTATATTGAGAGGGGAGGGTGTGTTGGATGAAGAAAAATAGGGAATGGAAGTAGATGTGGAGAGATTAAACTGTAGATGAATCAAAAGATACAGTAATGCCAGATTGATGGCGACAGTCATGGGACATGACAAAGAGTCGGGCGTTTTTCGTATTTCTTACACACAAAAAAAAGAATCCCACTTTCTTTTACGACTAATTTTTTTTAATGCCGCCTCTTTTTTGCTCTCTGTAAAATCTGAAGTTGGATATTTCCTTTCATCTTCCCATAAAGTCGCTCAGGTAGCTTTTCTACTCCTGTCGCAGCAGTTTAAAACTTTTTTTCCTCCCTTATATTCTAACAGCTCCTCAGAGTAAAATTACCTAACTAGATCCTCTGAGATGTTTTCAAAGATAAAAGGGTCCAAAATTCGATCCGGTTGAACTTCTATCACACAGACGCACATTAACTCCAGTGTCGTCGGCCATTAAAACCTAACTGCAGGTTGTAAAAAAAAAAAAAAAAAAATGCGACAATGAGCCCTGCAAAGCTAATGTAAACAAGTGATCAAAGAGAGCTCCGGTACCTTTTGAGAGCCGAAGGGGTCAGGTGGTCAAAAGAAAATTTAGATGGCAAAGGAGGTGCCTGGAAGCACTTTTCATTTCAGAGACGCTTCTCATAAGCCGGGACCGATTTTTTAAAGCGGAAAAATATCCTCCCGACATTTTCTGCACGCTGCTTAAGTTCGGTTTACGATGTTCAACACCAATATTCCTCGAAGGTACAATTTTAATATCGTCGGGTTGGTTCCCCCCTCCCCCTCGTAGCAAAAAGGTAATACCCCGTGACCTAAGACTCGCCACCCTTTTCAGAAGCTCTTCCGCCTAACCTCATTTACCTATCAACAGTTTGGCAACGCCTATAGTCGCCAACCACTTCAATCATGTAATCATTCCTCAATTCCCGGGCGGTAATGAGTGCCAGAAGCATATTAGGGTTCTCCATTTTGAAGCCAGCCACCAAGACATTCACGACACGGCCATAAATCGACACCCACCCCCCCTTTTAATTGGTCATCAACGCGGCCGAAAATCTTTCCTTCGGGGTCGGATCGCGGATCAACAGGCGACATCTTTCAAAATGGCAAAAGGGCTACTACTAGCTTGTATGTAAAGGAAAGTTACAGACACACACTCGCTCGAAGTGTGCAACCCTGCTCCAATCAAATTTCCTGAGCCTTCGCTCTATACAACTTTCCTCCCGATACACTGCTATTTCATATTGGCGTTGGGTCCTCGGGGGCTTACCTTGCAGCCCCAACTTTCGATTGCCTTTCTAAATGAGGTTGTCTCCCACGTTTTAACCGAAATTCACTCACAGGAGACTTTTTTTTCGGGGGGGTGGAGGGCGACATCGCCCCGCTTCCACCATCAGATACCAAACTGACGATATTGAAACAACTCATGTATATATAGGCACGAGCACTGATGCAGAAACTTTTTCCTGAAATAGTATGCAACCGCACATCTGGCCAACAGGACGCATAACACGCAGGCGTACAAGTATAGGCTGGAATCACCAGGCACGGGAATATTTTAATACGAAAAACCCTCCAGGTCAAGTTGATTGTAAGTCCTGCGCGACTCGTATAGAGGACGGTTGATCAGTTATATTTTATACTGTACATACAGTGCAGTGTAACATATTCTGGATGGTTCTCCCCTGAGGGTGATTAGTTGGGTTCTGGTCCTGATCATCACACAGTTGTGCTTGGCCCTGACAAAAAAAAAAAATCACGAAATATCCCCGCTAGAAGCTTTAATACTGCCGCCACGATAACGTTATGTGAGACCCATTTTGACACTGACCAGCTCGTGTGAGGCAGCTGACATTTTTTGGTCCATCCGCAGGCTCTACATTCCCTGCCCACTATCGCCTATTTCAGTGTCATACATAATGGGAAAAATTCGTACAGTTCGCATTAACGGGTTTTACCCTACACCTCACAGCTTAACTCGTTCCTAAGCCCCAATTTAATTGGAGTAAGATTGATTTTCGGATTGGGTGACTGCGGCTCGTGTTCATGTTCATTATAAAATCCCAGCCACTCTTTTTTTTCCCCACTCCATTCCCAGCCCCAACCTAGCCCAGGATTCATCCCAGATACGGTTTCAAATGAAGTTTCGGGGGGCGTCAACATCAGCATAGCAGCGCTCTCCCTCATTACAAACGTAGAAATGCTTGATTCCCTATGCAGCTGCAGCTGGCTGCCCTGTTCAATAGCACTACAATCATGAGTAGGGGGAAGGCGAGAGGGTGGTGAGGAATTCTTTGCCTGAGAGGTGGGTATTAAATTCGAGCCAACAGCGGGAGCCATCCCAGGGATTTCCACCCGACACACTAGGAACTTTATACGCCATTCCCATCGGCATATTAGCGTTTCGCGCCTGCCCCAAACGCCGCAATGTCAAGTCAAAATGGATTTGTTTCCTGAATGGCAACGCAGCTGTGGAGGCTGAATGGCTTGGTAATGCGCATGCGCAAAATCCCTGCTGTGTTGCCATATGCCTGCCATTTAACTCCCGACGGTGTCCACTTTAGGACCACTACGAGGGCAGGTACGTCGATACCCTTCTTGACGTAGCTAACCGGAGAGACCATTCTCGAGCCTTCCAACGTGATACACGTGCAACTTGGGGCAAATTTAAGGGCCTTTACTGCAGAGTAAGCAACAGTTTCTCTCTCGGCCGAATCCTCCACATCGCATCAATACACCGTTGCCTGGTCAAGCTTTAACTGGCAGGTGAGATTGATGCTGACGAAAGGTTGTTTCCTGAGGGTTGTAAAGCCACCTGCCGAGTTATTACCCAATTATTACGCCTCCTGTCATGACAGGCTATTCGTACCAACAACCACCTGATCCTAAGCCAATCTGCAAATGAATGGCGCGCGCACAAGTTCCCAGGCCAATCAAGCCAGAAAGCTCTCGCGCACGACCACGTTGCCCGATCGTCCCTTACAATAAAAACCCGGTTGGCCGCTTAACTAATGGCAGCGCTAAGGTGGGCCCTCTCGTTTGGGACAATACTTTCCTAAAAGCGCGAAAGGTAACAAAATCCGGTCGGCGGCCTGTGACAACATCCAAATGAAGCTGGCTGTTAATTGGGAGGAAGCGGCGTATCGGGTAGCGGCAGTAGCACTAGCGGCAGCTGAGGGCCAACTTTAGTATCGATCCTTCTCCCTTCCTATATCGTATGTACCCCCGGCCGAACCCTTCGTCCCTCCCCCGAAATGCTCAGGATCTTCTTACACACCCTTCTCCAAAACCCACCAAAAGCTCGTCCCTCACTAACTGTCCCATCTAATGGCAGCCATTCATTTGGTTCCCACCTTCTCACCATCGCCGAATAGGATCGCAGCACGACCATTCTCGAGTTCGCATCGTGCAAGCTTCATTAGCGCGTGTCTTGCCCCGATTTCGAAAGGGAATATGATCGCACTTCATCACTTTGTGGCCTTATTCCAAGTGGAGGAGTAGATGCGGCAATAAGCGGCGCCCAAATGAAACCTTATTGCAGTGCGGTCTAATCTATGGGGGTTTGCATGGCGTAAAAGATGGGCCGTGCGAGGCCAAAGGGCCCCGCCAATTGCAGCCAGACTGGGACATGTAACTAACGCATCCATCAGCTTATCCTCTTAAGAATCATCGCAGGTGGTTGCAATACCTTAAACGTTGCTGGCGGGGAACATTTTATTACCTGTCAATGCGTTCATAATACCGTTAGCGGAAACGTGTCACGCTATTTGAGGCCCAATAATTCGAAGGTGTCGATATTTTTGTCGTGTGATGGTGGTAGAAACCGACCACAACTTGTATGTGTCGAGGTTTGAGTGCTCCATGTTATTCGGGATGTCGAGTACTTGTCGATGTCAAAATGTTGGATGTCTCAATAATGCGATATTGCAAAACATGTTGACGTTTGAATTCCCAATGTTTTCGACGCTTTAATTACCCGACCCTGTCATAATGGCACTCTACCTGCCAATAACGCAAAACAAATGAATGTTCCGCCTGCTGCATGTGAACCGGTTTCCGAGCCACTCAAACTGATTGGAAAAAGGAAGAGCACAATGCGAAATGGGCCAGTCTTAGTAATAGGACGCCAGGTGCAGAGGTCGCTTCAGCAGAGGCGACCTCCGCCGGTGGCGTCTATTAACTACACTTTTTTTTTAAAGGCAGGTAACCTTCCATCACTTACCACCATGTCGGAGCCGGCCTTGGAGGCGTCGCTGACGGCCGAGGGCGAGCGGTCACCCGGAGAGGCGTCCTCGACGGCCACGTCGGCCTCGGGGCCGCCCTCGGGCTCGCCCACGGGGCTCTCGGCCGAGCGGGCTACTACCAGTTCCACCAGTCCCCTCGCCTTCTGCAGGATGCTGATGGCCTGCTGGTGCGAGATGTTCGAGTCCAGAGGCTGTCCATCAATGGCTAGGATCTGGTCGCCCTCTTGCAAACGTCCATCTCTGTTCAGAGCAAGACAATACACCAATAAGGAAACGTAGAGTTATCTAGCACCGACATTGATATGGATGCCGGTCGATACTGATAAAAAAAGGTGAAATATTTCCCGGGTATATCCGGCTTGGCTTATTATAATGGTAGATGGATGGGACTCCTGACAGAGATAGATGAATTCGATATCGATTAGTCTGGTCATTAAGAGCGTGTCTGGTGCTCAATACACGCCTCTTGTTTTTGGGCAATGGAATTTCACAATTTCCTTAAAAGCGCGACCCATTTTACGGGTAAATGGATAAAATGTAAACACGTCGCCACCATACACGTGACGATCAGTGTCACAGGTACATCATGCAACATTGTTCACGACCCCTGCATGGGACATATTTTTGCTACATTTTACAACCGACCCAACACGAGAAAGACTTTCAACCCCCATGAATGCAGGTGGTGCAGTAAAGCATGGTTAATGGCGACGTACTGTCCTGGCGGGCAGGAATAATAGCATCGAAAAACGTGATATGCCCATGTCTTGCACGACTATTCCATTTCCTCATTTGGCACTAATTAGGGGGTAGATTATCCCCCTAGACTGGCGCCATTCCCAATACCTACGAGAAGTTGGGTCCTTTTCCAGGCAATGGTCCCACCCACTCCAATGGTCGTAGGAAAGGAGGTGAAGTCATCGGCATAGTCGATCGATGGGATTTAAGCATAAGTCAGCCGGAGCCTAGCTATTCTCGTCCACCCGCCGATTAATTATGCAACTACACACAGTTACAGTTGAGGTCTGAAAGGTCATGCCTAGGAAAAGAAAAATTCGGTTCCTCTCCGGTTCAGCCGGCAGTAAAACCCGGTTAACGGCTACACCAATCACAATTAAGCCCGGAGTAATTGAAGGACTTTCAGGAGGAAATGCACTACCTCAGGCAACGATTTTTTTCCCCCTGTCCAAGGACTCTGAATCGGTCAGCAAGGCCCATTATTAAGGTAGGACCAAATTCTCTCTCTTTTTGGGGAGGCCCTCATTTTTAATCAGTGACAGAAAGGCCAACCTAGAGTTAGGCAGGCAGGCAGAACGAATCCCAAAATTCATTTCCCCCCAAGTTCCTATTCGCCATGGCTGCTCGCCACTTCACATCCATTCATCACTCTGGGGCCAATTCTGATGCGATCACAGCCTGTGTACACTAGATAGTGCCCTTCAAGTCAAGAGCCCCAGTGTAGGGTCCGCACCCAATTTCCAAACCCGTCTGATATGCCCAGCACCTTTTCTGGACTTGACGTGACTGCTATTTTCTAATCGCCATTGTAAACGATGTGAATTTGACACTGCTTCATCTGCAATCAGCTGAATAGGCTTATTTGCTTCAAGAGGACTTTAATTAAAATTATTTGAAAACAATCTGCAATCAATTTATTATAGTTAAAATATGGTTACAATGCCTTTCAGGCACAAATTGTGTTTCGAACCCTTCCATTTTGTATTTTTTTCGGAAATTAATGACGGGATTTGATGCCAGCAGTTGGTATTGGAATAATCCGTTTTAATGACGACCCCATGAGTTCATTAGCCTTTGCCGCTGTTCATATGTATATAGTTCAGTCATTTCATTAAAGTCCGCTGCTGATTCTCGTTTCCAAGCTTCCTCTGCGTACTTAATGGCTAATGGCAAAAGCTCGATGGTTGACTTGTTGAAATAACTGTTCGCCAGCACTCCTGCTCCACTCGTCATTTTGGATCCGGATTGCAATTCTTATAGGAACGTAGGTTGAATGGTGGTTATCCCTCGCTGAGCCCCCTGAATTCAATCATCATAATTTCATCCCAGTAAATATATTGAGCCATTATTCAGCTAGGCACTGCGCCCATTCAGATCATCTGAAAGAGATTTACTGCAAAAAAAAAAATGAGCAGAAATCTATCGTATAACCCCGCACAAAGGCGGAGCAAACAATGGGGTTCTGCCTCATACTTCTCCACTAGATGGGTGTCTTATTAAGCAATGATCAGATGAATCCGGAGTCGCTTCCCTTCTCCAGTAAGCCCCTTCAACCGCACCAATTTGGGCAAATAATCACAAAACGGGTAGCGAAAGAAGTCTCATTCCTATCCCAATTTGAACTTTGGCAGAGTCTAACACAAAGGAAGGCTGCTTCCCAGTTTCACCTCCATGACAACCAACCGCTAATAACATGACGAAAGCCCTAACTAGTTCAGTGGAGAATTACTCCCCGATAGCAGGGTTGGGATAATTAAAGCGGAACAGCAAGGCTATGCAAAGACCACACTAAACCTATAGACCCTCCCCAACGGATATGGCTCGTTCTGAAACTTCGTTCACAAACCTTGTCCCATCGCGCTATAGTTTCGGAAAAGTGAATTTAATTGACACTTACTTTATATGAAGTGCAAATGGTTAGTTTAAAGGCTGGATTGCTACTCTGATTCAGTGAATCCTACCAAAATGCTGTTAACTGCCTGAAGCAATGTAAATATACGGCATTGTTATACAAATCTCCTAAACACTGCGCATCGAAGCTTAAGTTACGAGTAGCAACTAGACCTAACTACTAAAAATATGCTAAAGAATGATGGCAGAGGAATTCACAGGTTCAATATCTTCCGCTTCCTGGCATAAAATCACGAATGTTCCATTCCAGATATCTTACGCCCCATTTGAAGAACGTTCAATGTCACAAGTACGCCATCATCGCAATGTGTTAAAACATTACAACTCATCGGCAAATTACTCATAAGCTACCACTTGCAATTATCCATTTCGTAATAACGATTACAAATGCCATCATTTCCTAATTATGTGCGATAGTTCGGTGCATTCGTCGAATTACCTCAATTAAATTGATGGGCCTAAAAGGTTGTCAAATATCAGCTCAAAGGAGACTTTGGCACTTATGCCTGGAACCATTCTGTTGACAGCCTTCTGCAGTCACTACCCACGCGGGTCGCTTTGAGCTTCTAGCCAATTTGAACCCCTATAAAAAGACACAAATGCTTAAAAATAACAGTGCACGCCTGTCATGTCCTACGCTGTGTTTACTCGTACAGAATCCAACTATCATTTATTACAAAAGCCTCCCAATTTCATCCGCTTATTCCATCCTTGACAAGGAGTGCCATCACAAACCCATGAAAATGATACATAAACTTGGCTTTTCCTGAATCCCTTCAAACCAGCTTTTCGGCTTCTTCGAAGAAAACCTTCAAATTACCTACGGAGCTACCTTCATCGATCACAACAAAGTCCTTCTCCCTTCCACCTTTTGCGAAAGCAATGCGCCATGCTGAATCAACAAGAACCTTCACACAACCACCGAAATTATATGTCCCACATATTAAGGAGGGCATGCAGCAGTGAAACGGACATTGCTCAAAGCCATACCTCCATATTGATTGATGACCACACACACCACGGAAAGAATTGGGGCATACATGTTAGCAAACAAGGCATATACGTGTCTGAAGGATCCTCCTCGCAAAAAAAAAATGGCATGATGGTGGGCGTGTGTTATGAATTTTATATTTGGGTCTGTGTACGGCATGCGGCGCGTGCATGATGTCGGGGTATTGATTCTGCGGCGGAGAAAGTGCACACCGGGCCAGCCCTGGAGAGCATGGGTAAAGCCTTCTAGGTAAAGAGGAGAGCCTAGAAACAACAGAATAAAAAAAAGGGACACACATTGCGGCCAACGTGGGGTTTGCAGATGAAGACCACGGCCACACCTCCAAGCCAGCTGACGCTTTTTTTTTTTTAACTGAGAGAAACTGCTGGGGCACAGCATCTTGAGTCGGACAAAACCTGGACCAGATACAAATATCGGATATTAAACTTTCAAATTCTGGTAACTCTGTCCACGTTTTGTAGGAACAAAAAGTGCAAGTGCGCATAAATAAGGTCTGCAGCTGTGCACATTCTGCGAATTCTGTACAATAATATTGAGATACAGTATCAAGTCAAAAGCAACTCTGGGTACCATAATGAGCTCCAGAAAGTGCCACTCGAAGGAACACAGCAGCTTGTCTGTTAACGGCATCCTTGACTCGCGAATATTACTGTTCAGAAGTCATTATGTTAGGCTAAGCCTGCTTCTCAAAGTTCCCCATTTATATCGCTGCTCAAGTTTGAAAGTGTTCTCGGCAGCCATTATGCGTATAACTTTCTGCATGTGAATCAGCAGGGGAGAGGTCTCAGATGAAAACGCAGTTAACGATCCCAAAAAGGAACAAGTAGCAAGTACTGTATGCCAAGTGCTGACAAGTACAAAACGACCATCTTACATTCACAGCTGCTGCATTACCCATGCTCCTACATGTGGTTCTCTGCATTTTGTGACCACAGCTAGCACTGTTAACACCTCCATCTTGGTTCCAAAAAAATTAAACTTCGTCTGACTTAGCACTCTAACTAAGCGACAACCGTGCCAGTATTTTGAATAATGTACGAAAGCAGCAAATACTCTTACTACCCTGTTCCGCATGTGGGCATCAGAAAGTACTGTACAAATACTGCTGTATGAAACACCGAATTAAGAGAATATGATCTCTTTTTATTCTGAGCGCATTTTGAATCGTCCTTGTCTAATTTTGCAGCCTAAGACTAAAAATTCATTGAGTCGCGAAATTCAATGAGGCACGAAAAAAGGAGGCACTCTATGCGCGAATTAATCCCGAGTAATTACATTTCGCTGATTAGCCTTCATTAGACTGATTCAGAGTCCCATCATCTCTCATACCAGCAGCAGGCCATGATATAGCGATGCCCATTGGCTCGATCCGCTGGGCACGTCCCATGCAGCATGCGCGCCGTTGCAGGAGTCCAGCCACAAATATCCGACAAACAATGGGAAGCAACTGGAGTATATTAAAACCGCCTGTATATTCGTTACGCCTGTCTAATATGCCAAAAAAAAAAGTGTTCAGGTTATCTAACTTCCAGGATGGGAATGGTAATTCCTACCTGAAGTTCCTGTCACAACTATCGAAATGAGACGGAGGACATGCTAAACACGATCCTGCGCGCCCACGTGACCAATTGTATTCTGTACGCCCACCTGAAACTGAAATAGTAATCATTTCCGAGAGGGTTCGGATCGATACCCGACTTTGCCCAGCGTTCTACACGCCCTCGCTAGCAATGAGTAAAGCAATAATTCAAATTCAATCCCGATCCCAGGCGCGGAATTTCACAATGAGAATATACACACGAGCACCCCCTGGGGAGTTGGCACCCTTGTTTCAAGCTCCCATAATATTTTTTCTGGCGAAAATAAATTAGCGATCGCTACACTGTCTCTATTAGATTTCTGGGAAGCCACTTATCGTGATGTGTAATTTCAGGCATGGGAAAGGGATAGGACCACCCTCGAGTCCGTAAAAATTCAATTACCCCAATTTTATGGGCCTCCTGAGCGCGCCAAGTTGACTTTAGAGTTTCATAAAAAGTAAGTCCACATGCATCTTTTATCTCTGGGCAATCGGGGGGAGCCTCTGGCGTGACGCGCGACACTTTTGGAGTCGTCGCACACAGTGTTGTGTATGCTGCCTCTCTTTTGCTCAGGATTTTGCCATTCCCTCCCGGAGCCTGGCACCGCCAATAAAACCGGAGGCAAACTGTGTTAGACGACATAAAGCTTTAGATTCTCACCGACGGCTAACTTCGTTAGGATGCAAGTCCAAATCCACAACCCAGACTCGCAATCGTCTGGTGCTTCACAATATAAAGTCAAACTTGCTCAACTTAACGCCGATTGTGTGGAAATATCAGAGCTTCGGGTCAAAGGTGAACAATTTGGGGGACGCGGGTATAGTGAACCACCCTGTGGCAATCAAATAGTGCAAAAACCTTCCCTATATTTTCATAACCGCGTCGTTTAGCGCACCCCGTCCGCTGCGGTTGACTGTACCTAAAAGCGCATCGGCAATAAAGCTCCCATTAAAATTGCACCACTGTATATACGTAGGCTACATGCAGCGGTGTAATCGATCAGGTTCGCTAATCGATCCTAGTCCCCCTCTCCCAATATGGTCGGGGCCATCAAGCGGCGCCGGTAATCATCATCATCATCACCTCTTTTCCATATACGGCACTGCTGCTGGGGGAAGAAAGGAAGCTGGGAATGTATATATATAGTGTAAGGACTTGAGTAATTGAAACCCAGCAGGAGACATTTGCAAGCCGCGACAAAGAGGAAGCTGTGGGCGTGCACTGCATTAAATCTCGAGTCCCTGACTACACCCAAGCCTGCTGCCCTCGGGCAATGGAATCACGTCCATTACGTCAAGTCCGGACCCGCAAGCAATTCAATTCCATCGCGCTCCTGCTACAATACGGGATTCATGTCCAAACACAACCCGGCCAACAACTCTTCCCCCAGGAGATGGATGTGGGAACAGGAGAGGGGGACAAAAGAGGAGGACAAAAGTGGAGGAACGGAGCAGAGCATGCCACGCTATTTTTCACGCAATTCGCGCTTGCGAGACCCATTTTCATCCATTTTTTTCTGACACATCTTGGCGTATAATACAGGGTGGTGAAATACCTAAAGTCGCAGTTCCACAGGGAGCAAGTTATGGTTAGCTCAAACTAGCAGAGAAAATATCGAAATAAATGCACACTGCACCAATATCGGCATTAAAAATGCAATCCGCAGCTAACTAAATCATCTGCATTTGATGTACCTATAAAATTCAGTTAGTTTCACAGGTAACGGTTTTTGTAAAAAATAATATGAATCGCAAAAAGCGGTGTGCGGTGCAAAATTTACTGTGGCGAGCAAAGCATGCAATATATATACACTCAGGTTAATTTCATCGGTTAACTTTGTTCCCGTTAATATAATTGCGCTTTCATGCTATGAACAGAATGGCCCTCAACCTGCATTTGCCAAATTAAAAGGGCATATTTGAAACAACATATCGATTGGGTACATTTATGTGATTTCCTAGCTGCATAATTGCTACTTTTAGTAATAAGCCTCTTCATTTTTGTAATTTAACTGTACTATACATATCAGTGTGAGTGAACCTGTGCTATATAAAAATGCGTCATTTCTCCACGGCTTCAGGTCTGTCCTGTACAGTGTACCCTGTGTGCCCACCGGGTTCAAATGGGTCTATGGCATGCGCAAAAATGTCAGTCATGAAAAGGGCGCAGCAATTAGCAACACGAACGGGTGTGACGAACGTGCCTCTGGATCCAAACGTGTAATTCCTACTGATGTCAGTTCTCAACTCAAATAAAAACAGCAGCTGGAGAGGGGGGGTAAAAATCAGAGCTCGTTTCGATTCCCGGCAGGGCAGAGCCGGGGTATAGGGCCAGACAGCACGCCGGCAATTACACTGATTCGCAAGCCGAGAGCAAGAAGTGACAGCACTAATGACCGGCAGATTCGATCAGGCAACGGGGAGGGTCTTCTCATCGCAGATGCCCCTCGGCCATCCACTCCATGAAAAACGGTCACAGTTATTGGAACAAACCCCTCGAAAAAGGAAGGAAGGAAGGAAATGAGGGCAGGGGGGGAATGTGAGGGGGTGCAAAACAACCAGGCGAAAATCCCCCAATCCAGGATTTGTGTGCACAATCCGCAGGCGACGTCAACATTGGGAGCCAAATTTCATGGGCGACAAATCCCTCCGTTGCGAACCAAATGGACGGGGCTGTTCAGAAATTAGCTGGCGAATATATACGAGTATTAAGCGTCGAATTAGGAATTCAACCCGCGCACATGGTATCGCCACCGGGTTAATATCAATAAGTTTTCACGCTTTCTAAAGTGGATCCTATCACCTCGCCTCAGATTATATACGCTACGCTCCAATGGGAAGCTGGGCCTGAATAATGCGTTAATTCCCCTTTGAGTCGATGCGCGTTAATATTCTGATTCAATTAGGGAGAGCCAAGCAGGACACCCTGAATGGAACCTCCGATTACACATGCACTGCAAGATACATTAGTTCGACCCGATGCGATGTCTTGTGCAGAAAATTGCAATAGAAATGCTGTAGCTGACCCCGCTTTCAGTAATGATTAATACACCGGTAGCCTCTCTGATTATCGCAAGACGGATGTGAATAACACGTGAGCAACAGTAGTGTACAAGCTCATTAATAAATACCCCATAACTCGTGTAATTGGTGTATCCGCGGGGAACATTTTAGAGCAAACATTATAAAAGATGCAGGTGTAGCGTACGCCTCATTGGACGCGAGGTGACCAAGCATCAAAATTATGTGCACCTTATTAATTAACAACTCGTGGCCTATTTTCCAACCTGAGCTTATAGTTGTGCAGAAATTTGCAAACGAGACACATAGCTAACCTGCCCCGAACAGCGACCCCTAGAGGGACAATCTGGATCTAATACGTAATGTGGCCCTTCCCCTTAGGGAAAAAGCTCTCCGGGAATCCGGTGTACATTTGCAGAGTCGTCCTGGGGAATCCTGGGTGTTCCCCATAGCCCACCCCATGCTTCATCCTGCACCGAGAACAACAGTAAAATTTGCAGTAAATTACAACGAACCAGAAATAACGACAATGTCGGATTAAAGTTATACCATTCTGTTCTTCACAGGCTCCACTGTATAGAGCAGAATGGAATGCACTAAACCTCCTTCAAAATTCCTCATATTTTTTTTTCTTTCTTTCTGGAAGCAACTGTAGGCATGTATCATGTTGAAATTCTCCCTCTTCCCCTCCCTCCCCATCTCCAGATGACTACTCGGCGACTGCTATTAAGCAACGTGACTCTAATAAATGCAGCTCATAAAATCTAAACCCTGAAACCAGATTAAAAGCAGGCGGTGCTCCAATTACAGCTCGACCGTCTTGGCAAATGAGAAATTGCTGCCAAAAGATGGTCGGGAAAAAAAAACTCCGAAGGAGAATGGAGATGGAAGCGTGTATTCCTCTTGGAGCCTAGGGTGTGAATGAATCCTTGATGAGGCTGACAAGGCTTAGTCTAGTGTATATTACCCCGACCGGCCGCTGCATTATCAATATCAATTTTCTACCTTGGTTTACTTTGCAGTTGCCACCGGGAGATGCCACGAAAGAAACGAGAAATGAAGACGGGGCTATTCATCATAAGACCGCGGGTCGATATTCCCCAGGTTCCTCCTTGCCCGAC
Source organism: Catajapyx aquilonaris (assembly GCA_000934665.2). Taxonomy (NCBI): domain Eukaryota; kingdom Metazoa; phylum Arthropoda; class Diplura; order Dicellurata; family Japygidae; genus Catajapyx; species Catajapyx aquilonaris. Next base: position 12,944 of record KZ538155.1, on the reverse strand, counting down.
TATTATTCCAAAATTTCCACACACCCTGATTGGAAACTAATTAACTGGCAATACTACCGGATATCAGATTAAAGGAATCAATCGATGTTCCATTCAAACATGCGATACACATATTCATACCGAGCACGTCCCCCCGATCACTGTCACACAAAAATGGGGCAGCTCATATCCAACTACGTGACACGGATATCAGCTCTTCTACATTATTTCCCTACATGAAAATGGTTTTTATCTTTTTTTGCTCTCACGTTTCAGTGAACCCTATTAGCCTACTTGTGTCACGTGCACTATTCATCAATTTCAACGCACTTTTTTAACAGGGGAAGCAGCCATCATTAATCAGCAGCAATGTTTTATTTCGGTAAAAATAATACAAAACTGGCTGATTGTTCCGAGTTTCATATCCCGGTTCTCACTCCCGGGTCCTTAATCCGGAAGACCATTAATAAAACCAAATTACTTTGGAAACGTGCATGCAGTGCCACCCACCCTCGCTTTCCCACCCTCTAAACCTACCGCCTTGTCATTCCGAAGTCTCTCGCTAATCCCCCCCTACCCTGCGCCATTATGAGGACGGAGGGATAAGCTATTGTGAGGAATTCAACCCCTCCTACACAGAACACCACATCTTCAATTTCATCCGGCAGCATTTTCCTTTATTAAATATTTTCCACCCGACCAGCCAGTAGAGGGACTATTTCTTTCCCCTCTCCCCAGGTTCTGTTTGTTACAGATATGATGGAACTGAGGTGTGTTCTTGAATCGCAAAACTATACTCGATCGGTCTCTTCAGTGCCAATCGTTTCTCAGGTCTTCTCCTCGGCCATTCCCTCGATTGCAACAGGTATCTCTTTTTCAGGCTCGTAACTAGAAATCTTCAGTCCTTTTCCTTCACATACATCCACCTCTCTTTTTCTCACTGGCCAGGAAAAAATAGGGGGGGAAGAGAGGAAACTTATTTTTCCTGATAGCCCTATCTGGCTCTATTCGGGCTCCACCGAATTGCCGCTTAGTTCTGTGAAAAGAGACATTTTGGCAGCTCACATCATATTAAAATGGTTTCCAGGTAACTATAACGAGAGAGAGAATGTCCCCTCGCTGCAATTTATGGCCAGGATACAGACTCTTTACACTGGGGTACACTTCAATCGGGTTCAGAACCATTTGTCCTCACTGATGGGCTGAGGTTATCGCTAGGTTGCAGCAAGGCTGTTTCAAGCAGCGCTTCCAAAGTTCACCATGCAAAGTTTACTCTCCTTTTTTTTTTGTATATTATTCGCACCAGAGAGTGGCGACCGAAATCCATCAAACGGTTAGTTCTCAGGAGAACATTGCAATCTACTCTCGAATCGATATAGGCAAGGAAAGGACGAGTCCTTGGCGAGCTTTTAAAATCTGTTGTGTCCCAGTCCTGTAGCAGCCTTGGCACAACCCCTGACTTTTCTCTCCCTAACTTTCAACAAGTTCAATACGATTCCTTTTCCATCCTTCAGGCGAGAAAGAGAAAAAGGGCACACTGGGCGAAAAAAAGGAGAATTCATCTGACAAGAACATTATAAAAAGAAATCAGCCTCGCCTGGGAAGATTGCGGAAGTTTTGTCCAGACCTATACTCCTGACAGCTAACCTATTTCCACTCTTTCATAGCAATTTTGTTATTATTTCTTTTTCCCAGAGACACCTCGCACATACTGTACATTCATATTCAGAATCGCGAGGCTATAAAAATGTGACGCCTGCCATTTTAATATCCACGAGATTTACGCATAACGAGCATAGGAATGAGAGCACAATAAAACCATAGCGAAACATGTGTGATCCTGTTATTCTCAACTGTTCACTCGTGTATTTTGCACAGTATGATTTTTATGCAGCCATCTGTCCCAGCAATAACAATCGGCCAACCTCCGTTATACGAGCCGAACGCTTTGTGTTTGGATACAAAACAATTCTGCGCATATTTATGCACGTAAAACATTAATGATGTCCTGACTGTGTTTTACGGTTAGTAGATAGCACGGAGTGTGGTATATAGGTGGGAGCTCGGTGGTGTGGGGACGAGGGGGTTACTTTTTAATTAATCAAACGGGGCCACTCTGTAAACTCGTTTGGAAAAGGTTTGCTAATAGTAAACTTCCATTAACACCACCCATTCCTGGAAAGGCCAAAGGTAGGGAGAGCACAAACGAGGGAAAAAGTGATCCACCTAAAAGTATATCCACCCAGTAATAAATGCCACAGCCATTAGTGTGCAAAGAGCAAGTCTGGCATTGCAAAGCTGCAAACATCTTTCATCCCATCCGACCCCTATTAGAAGCTCTTCCCCTTTTCCACTGCAGTCAACATACACATTTCCCCCTCAGGTAGGGCATATCAAAACCGCCACATTCCCGAGAATATAGCACACACTCAGGGCTTTGGCCCTATCACATAAATGGACCATTACAGTATCACAGCAAGAGTGATGTGATTCCAAGCTAGCACAGTACGCTCCCAATTCCAAATCGCGGATATCCCAATCCTGGCCATGATGTGATATGATCCCTGTTGTGTGCCTGTCGATCCTGGTCCACCCTTAGAGAAAGAGAAAAGGACCTTTCCGAGGCCATTCCACTCGGCGACTCTAAACTCCGATGCCTACTTAGGAAAATTCGATTTTCGATCGCTTCCGACGGGGGTCTTCAATTTGACGGCCCTTTTCCTTCGCCTCGCTGAATTTCAACAACCGGTGTAGCCCTTCCGGACTTGCTCTCCCACTACTAAATCCAATAACCACTCAGAATAAACATCCCTGCGATTGCCTCAGCCCAGGTGCTTTCTATGGACCACACAACAGAAGCACTCGCGGATGCGTCCATCCCAATTTTCAAATTCAGTAAGCAATTTCTTGCACTCTTTGACATCCAACTTTCACCGTGCATTGCAGTAGCCACTGGTGCACCATCATGCCATAACAAATGTCTGCATGAATTAAAGTTATGGTTTATATTATTTATAATACCTATGGTTGGGTTCATTGCCATGGACTCATAGAGAGTACCTCCTTTTATACTGTATTTGTACAACAGAAAACAATGAAGCAATCGAGATTTACACTAATATTGACCATTAGAGCGATGTTGGCTGCTCAGAATGGCTTCGATTCCTGAAGAAGTCCTTTCAGAAATGAATGACAATAAAGCCAATAAAACATTTCCCATCTCTTCTGCTCCCCTCTTGTGGAGGATATTATTGGAGATGAAATCTGTCAATAGCAGATGGCCCCAAGAAAGGGAAGAACCCAGCGGCAGTAATAACTCAATTTGGCTCTATAGTGGACATAAGGACTTATCCAAATACAACCTACACTTAGAGCTGTAAAAGCATCCATTGATTTGTATCGACGTCCGACAGTGACAAATGATAAACCTTCCATTAGCCTCTTAGGTGACGAAATCTATCATTACAGACCACAGTGTTTTCTCCGAAGAAAGCAAGACAGATATTGCAGAACGTAAATTTTGACACCACGTTGTGACCGATTCGTTCGAAGCAAAAATCCCCTCGGTAGTTCATTGTTATGAACCCATTCAAAAAAATTATCATAACTCTTGCGAGTATAGCCTCCACTATATGGGTTCTCCTCTTTTCCTTTCCCACTTTTTTTTCGTCTTCCGCGGAACCGAAAAACCCATTACAGATGAAGGATGTGGACTGTCTGAGGCACTCACAACCCAGCGTGGCAAGAGAACAGAACGAGAGCAGATGAGAAAAGAGCTATTGTAAATGCTCCGGGATGAAACGACTACCATGTGCCAGTTACGAATGGAATTTCAGGCCTCCAGCCGCCACAATGTAGGTGCTGCCTCTCCCCCTAGGAAATAAAAGGCCATCCAGGCGGCAAAGACATTCAGCAGCCCGCCAAACCAAAGACCGGGTAATGAAAAGGCACACCCGCTAAGTTACCGCTTATCTGAGGGAACCGGGATAACAAACTGCGCCGCGTAATTCCGTAATTGTCGACCTTTTTTTTCTCTCTTTAAACTCCGCTAGGTCTTTTTTTTTTACCCCACCCAAACCCAAATAGATACTCTCCAGCCGTGCGGCACCAGGGAGGGAAATTGCATCAAACGAGAGCGGCAGTTGGTTAATTTGATTAGCTGGAAATCAATCGGAAATGTGCCTCATGCGGCACTTTTCTGGAGACGTTCCCGCAATCAGGGTATCCCCGGGGCACTTTTCCGACTTTCCACTCCTGTTTGGGGAAAACCCGCAAAAAGAGATGGAAAACGTAAGAGCACAGGGGGAAGGTAATTAGTTCCGTGCTGGAGGTAAGTTTGTCACTTGGACGGTAAAACAGGGTTAAGAGAAAACGACGGGGGTAGTTTCATAACACTCCCCTGTGCAACACGCGGAAAGTAATGCAGCCAATGGGTTGCCCCTCCGACATCAAAGCGCCAATTTTCTGCTAATTACTAGGCTGTTCCAGTTCACAGGGCAATATCTGCAGGAGTAGTCCTCAGGTCTATAGATGAACTGTAAAATATTTCCGTGCGCATTATCTCCGAGCCGGATCCGAGATTTTAGGAAGTGAACGTTTATATACTGTATAGGAGCCCTCTAAGACACGTTTGCAAAGTCCAAAAACCTGTTGTTGCTTTGTTTAAATAATTCGGCGTGGATGGAAGAAAAACAGATGGCAACACATGCACATTAGTGATGGCATCTCTCGAGAAATGCGATACCAGGCACCAAATGTGGAGTACCCATCTGAGGCAATACAAGGGTTCCATTATGGCCCAAGACAGGAAACAAAGGCAAGTCTGACCAAGATACAAACCTTATCAGGAAGTTCTCTAATTATCCCCATCGCGCCCAAAACTCGATTCAGGCAAGTACATTATCGGTATAACTCAATTTTGGTCATGGTATTCACCTGTCACGCTGTCGAACCTTCATTAGGACCGGTTCTTCCAAAACTTCGTGGGGGGGACCTCCATCCTTTTACAACATGCGGCGCAATTTTCAGAGCGGCACGCGCTCGACTGGCAAATTAACCGAATTCGTAATTAAGCCCCAATCGAGGCTAATAAAATACCGTGTGACTTAACGGGATTATCCCAGATTGACACAAAAGTTTAATGAGCGCCAGAAGTTTTCCAAGCCGCTGGCCACAACCGCGGCTGTCTTCCTTCATATATTCATGCAGGTGATTAAAGCTGAAAGATCAGAACAGGCGGAGGAAGAAGGTCTTGGGCCCGTCATTTCTCCCTATAAGATTTTTAATGAGCCGAGCTAGTTTCATCGACTGAGTTCGGGCTCGGAGATTGTCTTTTGCATAATTTCTGAAGTGATTCAATAAGAGTTGCGGGCAACATGCAAATGACTTCCTGCAGACTCTTGCATCTAGACTGTTTTTCTTTAAATATGGATATGCATACATTGTAATTCATGTCGATTTGTGTCCCCACTTGGAAACTGCGTATTGCTTCCCATTTCGGCCAAACCATTTTCTTCCGACGAAATTTCATCCAAAGACATAACTTCACGTCTGCGGCCAGAAAAAGTGAGCATGAATACTCTCGTATAGCTCGGGATATGAATTACAGTGTTCCTATAAATTTGAGTCCCTGAGCCCAATCGGAATTCTATCACCTGTTGTCCTGAAAGGGTCCAATTCCTCAAGTTCTCATGCTTTTATTCACAAGGGGGGTTGGGTCACGCCTGGGGTATGAACACACAGCGGGTGGTTTTTCCTCTATTGAATCGCGACGTGTACAAATGCCCTTTTCCTTATTCTTGGAGAGAGCGGTGGCCCAGGTTTGGCAAAAAGACTAATCCTGGATAGCCCCCAGGGCTGATTCCATACAGGGCCATGCCAACCGATTCATTCCAGGGGAGAGGCCCCCGCGTCGCAGGGATCGATGCAGTGTAATGTACTGGCGAGAGTCACGCCATCAATCCGACTCACTCTTACTATAGCTCCTTTTTGCAGCCAATGCCGACTTATACCTGCCCTGTATACCCACACCATACCTAGCACGCAACTAATTGCCGGCCCTGGGATATGGCGACAGTCAACTACTCCCAGCGGGCTTTTAACGTTGCGTGGGTGATGGAAGGCATGCTTATTCTGAGTCCAGGATGTTTACGTTGCCATCAATACCCTGTGAGCTGGTCAGGAAAAATAAATGGTGGCTGATTTAAAGAGCAGTAAAGGACATTCAGCGCATACATTGCAGGGGGTATGATCAAAGTTGTACACAGTGCTTTTACAGGCTCTTACTCCCATTGAAAGTACCAGGTGCACATGGCGTCAATACATTTCGTCTGATCAAAGAATCAGCGATGATGTCAGTTGGAAGTTCCGTTGAGGCACCAACCCTTGCCACCTTGTCGATTTCGCTTACACCAACCGCAGTCCCGTTATCGAAACGCATGTCACTCCGATGCACCCACCAAAAGCATGGGAGACAATAACCCGCGCTACAGGCTATTACAGATACGGCCACAATTGCACTTTCCTAACTCCCCCCAAACGAACGTTCTCGTTTCAGCAATTTAAAGTTGGGTTTCACACACGCCCTGCTCTGAGCCCCCTCACATAACTCAATCTGGACATGCTCGGATAGAGAAGATTTTTTTTTAACGAAAGAGCGAACTGGCACCCTTTATCCATTCGGACGAAGAAGCGCTTTCTTCCCCTTGACCCCATCTCCAACATATCATCATTTCGCAGAGGCCTGCCACAGGGCAGTTCATTTTTCCCTTCTCTTGCTCGCCCCCAACTCTCCTTTTTTCACGAGCAGTTTCCTTTGTACATCATTAGGTCTATCCGGGGGCCAAAATCAATAGTTTGCTCTAAAACAAGGCCCACTAGTCGTGCAATAGCGTTTTACGCACTTGAAACCGCTTTGGGGCGTGGCTCATTACGTCAGGAGGAGATAAACTTCCGGGTCTCCGGTGAAACTTGTTACTGACGCTGTTAACCCGCAGCATTACAAGGGGGACGATGCACCCCCCGAATTTTAAAGGTGCCCAGGGAACCTGCTTCGGCGGTCTTGACTCCAGGTTCCTAATGAACGAATGGATGGATTAAGGTCTGCTTGCAAGAGCGTACGAGGCTGGCACAATCCGGATCTCAGCTCTTCAAATTCACCTCAAGACATCTCTACTTACGCGGGCTGCTAAACCACAAAAGCACCTTCTGTCGTTTCGGTACACCGCGCTTTTCCGGGGGAACCGGATCACTTTCTCCCCCAAAATCCTCAACCGATCGATCAAATTCCGCTCGCAAAAAAATACGGAAAAAAAAGTTCAGGGCCACAACGCATGGAAACAGATGGAGCTACAGCTATTGTACTGTACTGATGATGTCAGGAGAAACCTGCCAATTTATACCATCACTACATAATGTCACCTTCTATTTTTATAAAACGCATCTTTCAGCTAAAAAATTATGCGAATTCTGAAGCCCTACTGCCGAAGCATCAGACCGTAAATTTTTAATCCTCCTGTACCAGATAACGATACCAATCTCTTAAGCGAACAAGATGCTCCTCGTTTGTTTGCATTCAATCTTCCCCCTCAAAAATTGAGAGAAAAATGAGGCGCACATGGAAGGGACACATCAAACGAGAAATAATGACGCAGGCATCTGCTGGAAGTTGGGGAGAGCTAGCAATTACGTGCAAATAGGACTACTTTCCGGCGCTGATCAATCGCTTTTTTTCCTCTTCCCTTTCAAAATACATTTCGCAGCGTCAGCACAAAAAAAATTCCCCGACCGACACCGCAGACAAAGAGTAATCTATGCATGCTGCCGTGGTAGCACCCAGGCCCACTAATATACATGTACATTACATGCCATTAAATTGCGGATAGAACTCCCGTTTAATGTCTTCCCGTACGTTTCCTCCGTGTAATTACCGTCTTAATCACTGCAATGCGACAAAATTATTCCATGCGTGGAGACTCGACTGACGAAATGCCATTCACAAGTTCATTCTCGGCATGCAAAGTCCACATAAAACGGGGTGGGGGGAATAATTTATTAAATCGTCCGTGCTACGGTTCTGGATTTTTTTAAAAAAAGAAAGGTTAAGAAGAAGAAGAAGAAGAAGAAGAAAAAACTGAAGGTATTTTCATGTCCCATTTTCGCCTTTTACAACCCCCCATCTTTTACAACTGCGTGAGTTCTCGCGGTCTCTTAAGGGTCCATCATCAAAAAGGAAGGCAGCAAATTTGATAAAATGTATGCTTAATAAACGGCAAAAAATTATAATATTGAAGCCCCAGAATTCTGGTTGTATTCTCAAACAAATCCTTCGAAGGTTAGAGCAGGCGACAGACGCTGTGCATCATGCGTAATTAACCGTGAGTGGGCTATAACTCGGGAGGTAATTACACGTTGCATCGAAGAATGATTCCGACTATCACCATCTGTCAGACCCCACAAACCATGCAGTCGGCTTCATCTCGCTTTACAGGTCAGTACCAAACCCCCATGTAATTGCACAGCCCATTCGCAAAAAGCCATTGTATCGGCTTGCTATCAAGGGTAGTGGACTGCCAAAGTCCATAGTACGTACAACACACAATCCTGTACTTTAAAAAAAAAAAATTAAGCAGTATAGACTATATAGAGAGTAGAGACCTGAACCTTCTCATACAAATCCATCAGTGCCCACATCTGGATACGTCAAGTCCAACCCATGCAATTTCAGAGGATTCGGAATAATTAACCTGCCGTACGATGTAGAAGCAGTATCGGGACGAAGTTCTGTGAAAGCCAATATCGGCCGATATGACCCCGATGCCATGCTTATATATCCCCGAAATTGAGCTATATACGTACTAATCGTCTTCCAGGCCCGAATCCCCTAGGCACAACCCTTACTTCGATTGGGCCAGCTCACTGGGCGCGACCTGAGCTGCATGCACCGTGACGTCTACAGACAGCAAACGGATATTATAATGTAAGAGCGCAAAATTTTTCGCAAAAAAAACCGCCCAACAAATCCCATTCGGATAATTAGAGACAGCCAGCTTGTCGCCCCCGTAATTAAGTCCCCCATCACGCCAGACGTGTAAATCAGGAGGGCCCCAAAGTTGCGATTCCAATTTGCAAAGGCCCGTCGAGACCTCTCTCTCTCTCTCTCCCTACATTGCAAAAAAATCGCATTTTCAATTCCGCAACACACCATGCCCAGGAGGGGCACCGCACAAAACCTCAAAAAAAAAAAGTGGTGGCAGAAGAAGCCGGGAATAGAGAATGAGTTCCCCCCCCCAAATCCCGTGGGAGGGTTAGATTGGGGAAAGCCAACCACCGCCATCATTTGCCGTCAGTGTCTACTGTATATATGTGTTCCCGCAACCTTCCAAAAACCCCGGGTCCTATCAAATTGGCAGTCCGGCCAGATGACAGCCCAATCCATTCCGCAGACTTGGGGCGGTCCCAGGCGGAATGAGTGTCCTAATATGGCTGACATCCTAACATGGCCGCCCCAAGTCTCATCAACGGTCGTAGCGTCCTCATTTTAGGGTTGGGAAAATGCTGTAACGTTTTGTCCACCGGGCCGTGATCAAAAAAGCATCCCCTGAAAATCTTCGTGTCTAGCTAATTTGCTAATTCGAGGGCGTAACTTGCATGCTTTTATAAATATGGGCATGAAATGCGAGCGTTGTATTTGTGTGTGTGTGTTTTTTTAAGTAGGGAGAGAGATAATCATGTGGAACAATAACACACACCCAAAAAAAAAGTTTTTTAGGGGGAAATACAACCGGGCTGTATAATTTTACGGGCTGTGTGTTTTTTGGGTTGAGCTCTCCCTGTCATATCCCATCGGGAGGAAACAGAAGTTACTCGGATGAATTGAACTTGCCCAAATTTTCTGCTCGGCTAATTGCTTTGTTGTACATTTAATCCCCCTCCTACCCCTTATACGCCCCTTCCGTAGGCCAATCACCGCTGCCCTTTTTTTTTCACTGCAGTTCACACACTACGCGAAAATTCTGGGAATATGTGCAGTTGACAGTGCTTTCCACAGGGATACATTTAAAATAATGATTACAATTCAACGCCGCAGTGAATTTCCAGGGCAAGTATCCCGCATGAATACGACTGAAAAGGTACCTGGGCATAAAATCTGGCTTTCGACCTGGTTTTCCAAGTATAATTCGAAGCAATTATGAAAATAGGAGTCGCACCGTGGCGTCAATGCATGATTCATGAATCCATCCGCCGTCATATAAACGACAATATACATTTGCCGTTCCGAACGGCGTGGTCAGTATCTTTCCGCATAATGGTGACCTACTCCAATAAATAAAAATATATTTCCTCGTATTTCACTATATTATTTGAGGAAGGTGCAGGTTTTAAAGAGTCCATCAAGACATTTTCCGAGAGATGCTGACCATACTGTACTTGGACGACTGATTTTGTTTATAAATCACAATCCTGTTCGTAAAAATGAGTCTGCCAACCCAGTCACATTCATCACACTTTTCATCTCGCAAGTTGGTTCTCCCCCGTCCATCCGTTCGTTAGGACAAGATGAAAAGCGCACCTGTCAGAGAGAATATTCCTTTTTATCAGGGTCGAAAAATGGACCGTGGCGCTTTGGACAGAACAAGCACTGTAAAACAAATCATCGTTCGGTACGATTGAACATTATCAAGTTGGGTTGATTAAACAGAATTATGAATGCTCTCCACTAAATGTGTCAGGAGTTCTGGCTTGCTGTCCCAAAGGGCACATTTTAACTGCGCTTTGTGAATGGCGATGCAGGAACTTGTTACAGCAATTAATGCAGCTGGGAAGAAAATATTGCGCGACAAACAGAATGGAAAATGCTCATGCTACTGGAGCTGTTCATCAATGTCTAAGAAGTTGGCATCATTTACTCACACTTGTTTTTTTTTTTGCTCTACAAAACAATCTTACAGTTAGTCAAATTCTACTCAGAAAAGTTAGCGATACTTACCTAACTCCTTTTGAGTTACTATTGGAAGAAAACAAAATGATGTTCATTGCAGTAGGAGCAACATACCCTTATAAATTGTAAACTGCTAAGCAATAACATACTGTGTGAAGAGTGATCCCTCCAAAAATGAAATGCAAAAATTCATTCATAAACACAAGAGAAAGCTTAAGAATAAAATATCTAATTTAGCATACGTTTACGAACAATGGCTTGGAAGCCCATGTGTTTTCGCATGAAAGAATTCGCAAAAATTTCCATATCTTCTGGACTATAATCACATGCAATGTATACGCTCTTAGGTTCGAAGTAAGGTAGTCTAATTTACAGCCCCTGTTTCCGGCCAGACAGAAGAAAATCCCCTGCGCCCAAAAAACGTTTCCAACAAACCAGCCGGTGGAAAAAGCGTCGATTTGTAAATCGCCGGGAGAAGAGATGAATGTCCTCCATTTCTGAGTTTCCCGAGTGGATAGCGCAATGTTTGACATCCTTCCGCCCCATCTCTCGGTGTACTAATGCTCTACTGATCTATTCCCTGGATCTATCGGAGGGCTCTTTCCGTTTCGGAGCAACTAGGAACTCGTGTTTTCAATGATTTATGAACCATCAGCCCACGCATTATCAAAGCTCTGTGAATTACACATACAACGAGAGAGGCAAGTAATGAGTCTGCGAATAATGTGAGAGGATTGATCTTGTTAATGGAACGTGAATTTATCGGATTATCAATTTCGTGGGAAAGACACGAGGGGGTCACAGGTTGCTCGCGATACTGTTTCTCCCCAGGGGCACTAAGGTTTGAATTATGGGTTTCGCACTCAAAAGGACACCCTTGTGCTGCACGAGACTGAATATATGACGACCGGAGAAAGACGGGAGTAAATTATACGGCGCGTAATACTGGCCCACATCTCTCATTCTACCAAGGTTCAACTGGTCAATGGCGAAAAGTAATTTCACGCCATTTAATATTAGGCAGAGACGTAAAATGTGGTCATTAAGCCGATTTTGTCATTACCCATAGTGATGCACTACCCAGGTCTCCCTTTCTAGATGGAATCATGTAATTTCTATCTTGTTCACTCCAGCAACCAGTTTTAAAAGTGGAAATAAGCCTAAAGTCTGAAGTATCGATTCATTATTAAAATTATGTCATAACTGCTGATTTCCTCCCATTATCATCTAAAATTCTAAAACATCCCAAACCAGCCGAGAGTACCAAGCGCAATAACATCGTCATGAAAATTGAAGCCACACTGATTAATTATTAATGGACATGCATTATGCTACAATATATTACGTTATGAAAGCTTCGGAAGGCGACTACTCCCCGGGGGAATGCACAAAATGACGCATCAGGCAACCTACATCACCCCTGAAAGTCACCCTTTCGTGTTTAGCTGGCGACCAGTAGTCACGAAAAAGGTTCCAAAATATAATTATATGACTATACCAGCAGCGAAGGCCTGGCGAATTAATTCAACAATGATGCATTATATATTTTTTTTATTATTATTATGCGATATGCACAGGCCTATAGGGCATAATTATACGCCCCATAATATTATTGTGTATTTTTAAAACGTCACTCACAATGAGACAACAGGCACAAAGTATTTATACAATACAATTACAAACAATGTGTATCAAAGGACAATACCCGGTGTGAAACTAGTGGCATAATAACTCGTTATGCTATTCAAGTGTGACTGTGCTAACAACACTTCGCACCGGCAAACCGCAGCAGATACACCCCACAAAACATTTCTGCAACTATACAAAACAAGACTTGCGTCGTGTCCTCTTTTGTCCTCGTACAGTTTACTCCGCAACCTCCGAATCCGAATCTTCCTAAGGGCGCACTGTAAACCTCCTATCCCCATTGTCATTCTCGCCGCAAATATGACAGTTAGCCTCTTTAACGGCTGCTGACTGATATCAAAGTGTCTTCCAAGTGAAAACCATCAGCTGTGTGGGCGAC